>JAEMWC010000801.1:50000-62500 GCA_016490735.1 Pachyseris speciosa | reverse complement strand
GTTGAATACATATTTTCAATTTCGTTTAGTTAAGTTCAAAAAACTCTTTTGGTATCTCCGTAAATAAGAGTGCGTTTTGCTATTAGCTAAACATCAGCAGCCACGAAAATTTTCTTAGCGCTGCAAGAAATTTTTTAACGCGATCCCAGCACTGTTTCTTGTTGTTCTAAACCACTCAGCAATGAAAAGTTGAATACCATTTGTATTTCGGTTCCTGTTTCGAAATTTCTACTCGTTAATTCCGCTGCGAGACGATTAATGGCTACCGTTTCTGGGGAAAATTTTGAGCTTTCTCTGTTTTGCTGAAGCGTTCATTGACCATATAAGGTAGTGCAGGTATATGAGCTGAGAGCCTGTGTCCGGCTAGCCAATGAAAATGCTGGAAATCTGATATCCGTAGTTCAGTTTTTAATAAATATATATATATATACACCATTCACGGGTTTATTACGAGGCAACAAAACGACCAGCTCCCAGATGGCTTGTTAGCTCAGTCGGTAGAGCTGTGCACTGGTATCGCAGAGGGGTCGTGGGTTGGAATCCTGTACAAGCCTGCATTTTGTTTTTCAGGCTTTATTTTCACTACTACTTAAGTAGTGTTCATTACTGCGATGGTCATTCACATATTTATTCTTTAATCCGCAGTTCAAATATATGATTTTCATATCTTCATTCTCATATCTTCATCACTCACGGGCATATAACGAACCAACAACTGAACTTTTTTTCAGGCTTTATTTTCACTACTGCTTAAGTAGTGTCCATAACTGCGATGATCATTCACATATACATTACCTTGCACTGTCCAACACCAAACGCTTTATCACAGTCATCAAAGGGGCAACCAATTCTTACTTCACAGTTGACTCCCGTATGCGTATCTGAAGGCAGAACATTTTTATAGATAAGCAAAATACATTTTCTGGTTGCAAACTTCACCGCTTCTATATAATCTACTTTAAAAACATATTAGTTTTATCTCCACAAAGAACCTGTACTGTTACCATTTTGTTATAATTCACATTGAAAGCCCAGAATGTTCTGCTACATCTATAAAACATTTGTTTCTCGCGACAACCTGTATACTAACAATAATAATACCCCTAGTGTTTATTTCTTCCCTTTGTAAAGTCTAAAGAGCTACAGAGAAGACAGTTATTCAGCTGAATGAGCAGTCATGTTGAAATGACTATCAAAATCACATCCATTGGCTTCTGCCACATTGCAGTGTCTACTTCAAATTCTATATTTTTGAATCCTTATGGTAATCATATAAACTTCAACAAATTCGAAATGGAGAAGAATTTGAGTGCGGTTCATGTATTACTATAATGCAACCACAGCCACAATTATTTCTTACTAGTTTTCACTTTCTATGAGTACTTGCATTCTGTCATTTACTTTTACCTGGACATTTGCATCTGTAGTAACCCAGATAGTCTTCACAGGTACCGCCATGCAAGCATTTGGAGCTTTAACATTTGGAAAAGGAAGGGAAGAGGAAGAAGAAGAAGAAGAAGAAGAAGAAGAAGATGTTACGCAAATAAACTTTTTAAAATAATTAATTACAATTTGCATCAGACGTTATTACAATTTGCGTGTAGTTACAAATATTGCAAAATGCTGCAGCCCTTATTACAAAATGCGTCGGCTGGATTTATTACAAAATGCTGCACCCTTTATTACAAAATGTGCGCATTATTACAAAATGCCACAGAACAGTAAGTAACAAAGCATAGCCAAAGCATACTCTAAACTCCTGGTTGATTGAACTCAAAATAATGTTGCTATGGAACCCAAAGGGGCAAGAAGAACAAGAAACCTGCTGGGACAGGACTGGTGACAGCGAGTGGCGTGTTAGAAACTGTTATGCGTATAACTAGCATAATTACGCGTTGCGGCAAAAGATGGCCAGGTGACGAAGAATGATGCCTTGAGTTTTAGTTCGATTTCTTGCGTGAAGAGTGTAGAGTCAGTGTAGAACGTAGAACACGAAATATCGGTGAAATTTTGAGATATACCTTGGCAAGAAACCAGGATAATTCGACAATGTTAGAGTGAAGCCATGTTGCGACACTGGAAATTGTACAGAAATCGATTGTTCGAGAAGAATAAACATCCTAAAATTTACAACATGGTCCTTCGAGCCGGACGGATGAGTTGGAAGAACGATTGGACGAATATAAATTGTCGAAGGATTGGATTGAGCCGATGTTTACATGAAACTGGCATTTCGCCTATCGAACAATTCACTTATATGAAAAGGTGTGTGACATGCATCGCTGAATCCGCAATTGCTGGACTGCCTCTGACTGCAGACAGTTACAAGGTAGCCATCGACATTCTTAAGGACCGATTTGGCAAACCACAGTTGTTGATGACAAATTATATGGATGCCTCTTTGAAACTTCCTTCTTTTAATGCAGTACATGAAACAAAGAAGCTGCGTGAATTGTATGATAAGACTGAGATCAACATTCGAGATTTTAATACGTTAGGCGTTGAATCACAGTCCTTTGGGAATTTATTGGTCCCTATCATCATGGAGAAAATCTCCTTAGAGTTGCGATTGATTGTAAGCCGGAATTTTGGCAGTGAAGGAACTTGGAATCTTGATGCTTTGTTGAATGCACTAAAAATTGAGTTGGAGGCCAGAGAAAGATGTACTGCAATGAAAACAAGTGGTCCAAACAGCAACACCCTGAGGTACGAACAGTATAAGGCAAGAAGCAAAGAGCCCTTTTTCCATTTGCGCTTTATACAGGCAGTGAAGAATTTACTCCACATTGTATTTTTGCACACGTCCATTAACTGTATGACCATTACTGAACCGAAGACTAGAAGAACAATCCTGAGACGAAATGGCAGGTGCTTTGTGTGCTTGAAGAGTGGTCATATCTCCACAAATTGTCTGTTAAAGGCCAAATGCTTTAACTGTGGTGGTAGACACCATGTGGCTATTTATGAAAGAACTAAGAATGTTCCACTTTCTAGGAATTTTGTTACGGAAGAAGTAACCCCATACAGATCTGAGTCATTTCAAGATAGGAGTGGAGATGCAGGGACTTCAGCAATGCACATCAGCAATAACGGTAACGCTGTGCTGTTACAGACAGCCCAAGCTTTTGTTTGTAGACCAGATAACCAGGAGTTTGGATTGAATGCCCATGTAATATTTGACTCATGTAGCCAGAGATCATATTACCGGCAAGGCTCATGAGCAGTTGAACCTACCAACCGTTGGTAAGGAAACCTTCCTAATCAAAAAATTTGGAGATAACTCAGCCTCTGTTAAGGAATGTGATGTGGTGCAATTGTGTGTCAGAACATTAGATGGAATGAATGTCTGTCACCTCATATGTTGTACTGGTGATTTGCATCCCAGTGTCAAACCAACAAATTCAAGACACATTGGAATGGTACCCATACTTCCAGGGTCTACAACTTGCATTTGGAACAAGTGATACTGTCAGTGTTGATTTATGGGAACAGTTTAGTACTGGTCTTTCTTCATTGGATACATTATTAAAAGAGACCCGTATGGACCGGTAGCTCTCAAGACAAAGTTAGGTTGGATTTTATCTGGACCAGCTGTATGCCCAGCATCCACAAGGTTGTGCACAGTGAATTTAAGCTCAACACATGCGTTGAAGGTAGAGTTCCCCAGTGATATGAAGGATGATCTGCAGAGCTTCTGGGATTTAGAGACTTTGGGCACAAAGGAAAATGAAGCTTCAGGCTATGACAAGTTTTCAAATGACATCAGATTCACCGGAGAGAGATACCAAGTGAAGTTACCTTTTAAAGATAACCACCCCATGCTACCACACAATTACACAGCAGCATCGCGAAGGTTGACGACAGTGATCAAGAAGCTTAAGGACCAACCAGAAATACTGAAACAGTATGATCATGTGATTAAGGAGCAATTGGAGAGTGGTGTAGTTGAATTAGTGGCACAAGATGAAATTCCACAGCCTGGAGATGTTCACTATCTTCCACACAGTGGAGTTGTGAGACTTGATAGAGATACAACTAAGGTTAGAATTGTATATGATACTTCATCTAAAGTGTCTGGGCAAAGTTTAAATGACTGTTAAGCCGGTTACAGACGAGCAAGTTTTCCTTGACAAGTTTTGACTTGACAAACTTTATTTGCTGGTGTGTAAAGGCAAAATTGTCAAGTTTTTCCTTGACAAGTGCACTTGTTCAAAAACTAGCATGCTAGTTTTTGAACAAGTGCACTTGTCAAGGAAAAACTTGACACATTGCAGAACTTGTTCGTCTGTACGGGTCGACAAGGAAAACTTGTCAAATAAAACGTTGTCCGCTGTGTAATTGAACTGCTGGCTTCAGTGAATACTTGCCAAAGAAAACTTGTTCGTTCGTTCACACCAGCAAATAAAACTTGTGAAGGTAAAACTTGTCAAAGAAAATTTGTCGTTCATAAATATGAGCAAATAAAAATTGTCAATTACACTTGTCAAGGAAAACTTGCTCGTCTGTAACCGGCCTTAGCATGTTTAAAATTCCCTGAATCCCTTATTATTTGACACTCTGTTGAGATTTAGAGGTCATGAATTGACCATAACTGCAGACATTGAGAAGGCATTTTTGAACATTGAGATTGACCCTTAACACAGAAACTTTGGAGATTTTTGTGGGTCGATGATGTGAACAAGCAGAATCCAGAGGACGTGGTACTTCATTTTGCACGTGTGGTGTTTGGTGTGAAGTCAAGTCCTTTCATTCTTAAGACACCATGTTAACACTTGTTCATCGGTTGACAGTGTGCTTTCAAGGGTACTGTTGAAGTCTTTGTATGTTGATTACTATGTGTCTGGGGATTGTGATGTGGACAGTGCATTTGCCTTGTCCAAGGAGATAAAACCCTGTCTCAAATAAGGAGGTTTCAACATGAGAAAGTGGGGTAGCAAGGGTCTCATGAGTTCACTGGAACAAGATAAAGCTTTCATTGAAAAGGCTTATGGAGCTGCAGTCTATATGAGAGTGGAGTATGAGTCAAAGGTGCAATGCCAGTTAGTATCTTCAAAAACCAGAGTTGCTCCATTGGCCAGGCAAACTATCCCTCTTCTAGAGTTGCTGAGAAACCTTACTGCATCCATACTGTTGAATAGCGTGAGTCAGACTTAAGAGGGTGTGAGAATAGAGTACTAAAGTGATGACCTCATGAAAACTAAATTTGTGAAATAGTGGGATTTGTTCAGATATTCAGAAAGAACACGGTCAAAAAGACCTACCTGCCAAAAATCAGCATTTTCTTACAGTTTGAGAGCGAGATATTAGCACCGTTATGCTCTCCTGACTCCATGCAAATCCTTCTAAATTTTACTCAGTTCCTAACGTTATGAACCGAGTCAAATTTAGAAGGATTTGTATGGAGTCAGCAGAGCATAACGGTACTAATATCTCAGAGTCAATTTGCCTTTAAATACTGATTTTGGGCAAGTTAGCATCTTTCATCTTGCTCTTTCTGAAAATCTCAACAAATTCCATAACTTCAAAAATTCTAATATTTGTGACGTCACACTTTAGCACTCTATTGACAATGTATTCTATGATTTCGTTGTGCGGGATCACAAACACCGATAAGGAGTACAAGCAGTTCGTCGAGAATCAAGTGACTGAGATTAGAAATTCGCCACCTGAAAAGTGGGGGTACTGTCTCACAGCAGAAAACCCAGCTGACATAGCGTCGCGGGAAATCAAGGCTACTGAGCTGAAGAAATGCAGTTTGTGGTTAATTAGACCCGAATTCCTGTCTAAGGATAGTGAGCACTGGCCCGTTAAGCCGGCAAATGTACAAGCCAGAGAGGAGCTATGCGAACTGAAATCATCTAGACCAGCTGTTTGCAGTCTAGTCACCACGTGTTTTGAACGCAAAGAAGGGAAAGAAACGAGTTGAGAATGCGTTGTCAACCCTGAGAACTTTAGTTCTGTTACCAAGCTGATAAGAGTTACTGCGTTAGTGTTATCGTTTATTGAGAAATTGAGCAGGGCAAGGTCCAGCGAAAGAATGGATGAAGATTCTGCAAGATTGTCCAGACTAGCCGAGAACTTAAAAAATCCTGAACAGTGAAAAGTATCCACAGATGAAGTCATCGCTAGGACTTTATCAAGGAAGAACATGTCTGTGATCCCTACGGTACGATACACGATTTCCGATACTGTTACCGAGAGGTCATCATTTCACGAAACTGGTGATTCTCAAGTGTCATAATCAAGTGATGCACAACGGAGTGGCATATGGAATGGTCGCCCATATGGAATGCCACTTACCCCTCAACTACCTGGATTTAGATTATCGGACGAGTTTACATTCTCAAGTATTGGTGCTGACTTTGCAGGCCCCGTTTATGTCAAGGACATTTACCACAAGAGTGGTAACATGAACAAAACATACAATGTGCTGCACACGTGTGCTTCCAGTCGTACAGACCTTATTTCGAGGCTGATAACCGAAGCGTTTGTGAGACGTTTTAAGCGGTGTGTTGCCATACGAGGTGTTCCAAAGCTCGCTCCTCATTCAAGAGTGAAGAACTAAAGAAGCTACTTACAGAACACAGCATACAATGGAAGTTAAACGTCGCTTTAGCTCCTCAGTGGGGAGGATTTTTGAACCCTCGTTAGATCAACAAAACGCTGTCTGAAGAAAACCTTGGGAACCGTACGAGTCACTTACGAAGAACTGCTCTCTGTTGTTGTTGAAATCGAGGGAATATTAAATTTACGTGGATAATGAATTGCGAGACCCACTGACGACGTCACAACTGATTAGTGGTCGCCGACTGTTGAGGACGGAAGGCAAAACTAGTGGACGTCGCTCGGAAACGTCAAAGTCGGCAAGTAAATTGTGACGACGTGCGAAACATCTGAGGACTGTTATTTTACAGAGTTGGTGACGTTGGCTGAAAGGAGTACTTGACTGAGATACGTGTTCATCACAAATGCCAGTTGAAGAACAGACAGCCAGCCGTAAATATTGGAGACGTCGTTTACATTCACAAGGATAAGACGCCGAGGCAGTTTTGGAATATGGAAGTTGTCAAATCCCTTCTTACAGGACGAGATCGATTTCACAGAGGAGCTGTGGTGAAAACGCGCAGTGGAGGTCGCGTCATCGAGGTTAAAAGACCCTTGAAAAAGCTGTATCCTGTAGAAGCTGGATCAGGAGTACGGGAACACCAGAACAGGAACACCGATTTTCCTATGACTTTTATAGGAAATGCTGAACAAGAACATATTGCTGAACATTAAGGATAAATAGATAGAGACAGTGAACACTTGTTTCGCTTAATGTCGTTACGAATTTGAGTCGTTGTTCTGTTGATTGACCCCTGTCAATAAAGGAGGGGAGTGTGTTGGAAATTGTTATGCATATAATTAACAATTATTCTTCGAGTGCGCGGTGGATATGAAGTGATAAAGAACCCAACGAGGCGCGTAGCGCCGAGTTGTTATAATCACTTCATATCCAGGAAGCCAGCGTAGAATAATTGTTTTATTAAAAACTCTACGAAAGTTGGAATCTGTACAAAAATAGTCAAGGAAAAGAACCCAGAGAAAGAGGAAAATGAAAAAAGGAAACCCCTAAGTTCCTTTGCAAAGTTGAATTAATTCAACGAAAGTGTCCGAGAACAACGCACAAGCTTCACTTTTGGAAAAAGTCCTAGGTTTATTTGCTCTGGACTGTTGTAAATGATCAGTGGTTTCGTAAAAACTATTCCTTCATTGCTGAAAGCGGATAGAATGGCATTCACACAGTTGTACGAGCCGGAGGAGCAAGTTTGCAGTCCATGCAAACAACGGCTCCATGTACGAATTTGATCAAAATGAAGACACAATATCAGTTTAGTTTAACGAAATTGAACATGGTCTCACCAAACCTGGTCGAAAACAAGACGCCTGAGGGAAAAGCAAGAGAAATGTTCAGGTTATGCTTCAAGAAATGGCTTCTAAAAATTTGTTTTGATGCGTGGCACACAAACTGGACCCGCGGCCGAAGAGAACAACAAAGACAACGAAATGGCAATTTTTACAAAACATCTTATTTGCAACCATTGAAAGTTTGAAGCTGGTGATTGATACGTTGGATCGAGTGCAGGTCAGAACATTTTCAATGTGTGTTAACTCTCACTTGCTTATTTTTTTTAAAGTGTCACTGATCACTGGAAAGATTTTCAATAGTGAATATTGCTGCAAATTGTAGCTTAAGTTGTTGTTTGTTCAGTTTGGTTTGAATAGACCCGTGAGCATATTTACAGAGTGGAAATGTCGACACTTGTTGTTCAACACATTTTTTCAATTTCGTTTAGCTGAGTTCAAAAAAACTCTTGCGGTTTTTCAGCAAATAATAATGCGTTTTGCTATAAACTTAACTAAACATCAACAGCCCGGACAATTTTCTCTGGGGTGCAAGAAATTTTTAAAAACGACCCTAGAACTGTTTCTTGTCGTTCTAAAACACTGACTCAGCAATGAAAAGATTAATGCCATTTGTATTTCGGTTCCAGTTTCGAAATTTCTCTCGTTAATTCCGCTGCGAAGATTGCAATAGCTGCCGTTTCGAGGAAACATTTTATTGAGCTTTCTCTGTTTGCTGAAGCGTTGATTGACCATATAAGGTAGTGGAGGTGTATGAGCTGAGAGCCTGTGTACGGCTAGCCAATGAAAATGCTGGAAATCTGATATCAGTAGTTCAGTTTTTAATAATTAGCATTATTACGCGTGGCGGCAAAAGATGGCCACGTGGCGAACAACTATGCCTTGAGTTTTAGTTCGATTTGTTGAGTGAAAAGTGTAGAGTCACTGTAGAACACGAAATATTGGTGAAATTTTGAGATATACCTTGTCAATAAACTAGGAGAATTATACAGTTCTGATTTCAGTTCTGCACTTGACCTCAAAATTCAAATGTCTTACAATTCAGTCCAGTGCTTATATGACCTGGAGTCTGCAAGATGACCTGTTTTGAAAGCCAAAACAAAAGAAATCAACCATGCAACGGATCCTTTTTGTTTCTGTTTCCTGAGTGTTTGGCAAAAGTCGTATGCTAATTGATCACCAAAATAAGTGCAAACTTCATTTCTGACGCGGCTACCAGCCTTTTATGCCGAAGTAGAGCGACTTTAAGTCCAAGGGACGAAAATCACCCATTTTACGGAATAAGCCACATGACATCAAACGTGAAACAAAGTATGAATGACAAATCAGAGACAACACAAGCCAATAAACAGAGACAAGACTTACTTGAACTGGCAGTCAATATTCACATCACAGTTGGTGCCTGTGTATCCGGCATAACAGTTACACATGTATGTGTTGATGCCATCTCTACACTGTCCATGTATACAGGGATGCTGTTTGCATTCATCAATGTCAATTTCACAAAAATGACCACTGTATCCTGGTGCACAATTACAAGTGTAGCCGTTTGGTTGTGAGGTACAGCTTGCACTATTTTTGCAGGCATTTCCAAGGCAATTATCAATTATGGTTTCACAGCTTGTACCTAGCAGTACAGAAAAAAGTTTAAACGTAACAATTCAGACGACAAAATTCGAGTAAGAACAAAGTACCAGGCTTCCCAGTGCTCGACACTAACTTTCTTGAATACTATCCACAATGGCAAGCCACTAATCCATAGGAATTAGGAACCATTCCTCCCCTTCTTTTCTCCCCCTCCCGTTTACCGTTTCGTTTTATTTCTCCAGTGACACTTAGAAAGGTCTAATATATATTAATTAACTGGAATAAAAAAAGAATAAACAAAGTGATTTGTGTGGTCCTCTCGTGAACAATGTAGATATGGCGTAGGAGAACATAGACGAACGTCTTCTCGAAGGTAAGGTGTTAAAAGAACTTGAAATCTTCATTCGTGCAGTGACTGGTCGCGGAAAAAATGTCTAAGATGACATATGGTGGCTCTCTGTAAGGTCGCATTGAGTAACAGGGAAGCGAGGACGGAAAGCTTTTCCCAAGATGGCCCCTGTTTTTCAAGTAGACCGTACGATACCCCTACAATATGGATTGGTTGAAATTAAACTGGTTTAAGGCGACGTGATTCCTCACCTTTGAATCGCGCATCCTTATTGCGCATCATTTATAGTGTCATTCAGCGCGCGCTCGTGCACACGCACATTGAAAACATGGCGAGCTCTGTCAGTTGAAAAATGGTTATAGCTCTCCCACGAGCACGGGCACCTCACATTTCTTTCAAGTCATTGTAATCAACTAATCATAAGCTTTGTGTGAGAAAAGACTGGTCTGATTTCTATTGCTGAAAATTGGAATAAACAAGAAAAATAGCAGATACACTGGTCTTTTCTATTTGGACTTAAGTGACCATGTCAAGATATTTGGTTCACATTTTTTATTAAGGATTCAGCTTTATGTCTAAATCAAACTTAAAATGTTTATTTGTGCGTACATAGTGTATAGTAGTTTAATACGTGTCCTCATGCGTTTTGGTTCCCAAAGATTTCACAATAACTTGAAATACGTTCTTATACTAAGCATCAAATAATGACAAAATGAGGCATTTTCAATGCCTCACAGCTCCTAAACGAGCATGGGCACCCCTTTTTTATTTTAAAATTGAAGTTCACATATGATAGCTATACAGTGGATAAAGTTTCAACAAAAATCTATTGTAGCTTTTATTTCAAAGGAATTAGCTTAAATTACTCAAGCTATGAAAACCAGCTCCTGATAAAACTTTCTGCAAAAAAAGTCCCAAGTTATAAAGTTGTAGTAAATTTATTTTGCCACGAAACTAACTAGTCTAGGAGCTAGTAGGTGCGTATTTATTTTAGTCCAGCATGAAGTTGTACTAGTTCTGGTCTAGTGGAGTAGCGTTAGTGTCGAGCACTGCTTTCAAATTCCATTACCAGGTGAACAGGGCCAAGTTGATTATAATGCAAGGCTGAATCTTGATTGAATTTTAGTTAAAGTTTTCATTGTGTGTAATATGTTTTATCTTGAACGATAATTTAGAACTGAAGGTACATGTAAGGAGAAGACTAACTGACGGTGAAGTCTTGGAAAAAATTTGCAGCCCTGCCCTTATCAATCGCGCCCTGTACAACAAGGTTCAGAGGTGCAACATGTACCCCTCCCCCACCCTGGGAATTATGCTATCTTATACGCTGCTCTCTCAAACGTTTTGACAGTAAATAAGTATTTGTCTCGGCCAAATCGATGGGATATTGTAGTTCTGAATGACCATTAAAACTCTGCACAATATTTATATTGATCGTTGTCGTGGATCTTACATGGCAATCTTGCCAATTTCTCAAAAAAAAAAAGGAAGTGATTGAGGCTGGCTAAGCATTGGTTGATACAGCTAAGTGGAGAGATTCAAAATATAATAAGCAAGGCTGATACTACGTGAAAAAAGTTGACTTTGCGAGACACCAACATGACCGAAACTCGATAAAGTAGGGCTACAACCATGAACAGCTGTTTGGTCTTTCTTGGGACTCGTCAGCATGATGTAGCAGATTTAAAACAAAAAAACAATGTATATAACAAGCAAGGCTTATTGTTTTTTTTTTAGCTGATTAGATCTCTTGTAGATCCTACGTTAACTTACAGCATTATCGTTGGCAGTCCTTTGCTTATTACTTTTACTTTACCGTGCTTTTGGACCGTAGGTCTTTATAGATACGATATGCTGTGTATTCGTTGGCATGATTTTGTCCATGCGTTTTAATGTTAAGATTTGTATTGGCCAATCTACATTTTTCTTTGCGAGACACCATCGTGACACTTGGATTCCTTGCTATCCGGGCCACACGGTGTGGCAAAGCGTGGCTCGGATGGCAAGAGGGTCCAAGGTACGGTCCCAAGAAGGACGAAACAGTTGTCCATGGTTGCAGCCCTACTTTATCGAGTTTCGGTCATGTTGTTGTCTCGCAAAGTGAACTTTTCACGTAGTATCAGCCTTGCTTGTTATATAGATTGTTCTTCTGCAGATTAGATCTCTTGTAGATCCTACGTTAACTTACATCATCGTTGGCGGTCCTTAGCTTATTAGTTTTAGATTCAAAATGATTAAAGAAGACAAGAAAAAATTTATGTAAGGCTGCTGAACGAGATACAAACCTGTGAAGCCTGACTTGCACTGGCATTGATACTGGGCAACGCCATCACTACATGTTCCACCATTTCTACAAGGTGCCGAAGCACACTCATCATTGTTGACATCACAGTGATGTCCATAAAAACCAGAATGGCAGTCGCAATAATAAGTGCTGAGCCCATCCCTACATGTTCCACCATTTTTGCACACCACTCCTACACAGTCATCTATATTGTGTTCACATCTTATGCCTGAGGATGGAATAGTGAACCACATGAGAGATGAGGATCATTCTAATTACCAGAAGCAAATTTACCGTAGTCTCCTGAGCAATGTTCTCAATATATTTTACGTCACTAGTTGCGATAAAAATGTGTGAAAAAACTCCTCTTACATG
>JAEMWC010000801.1:17500-37500 GCA_016490735.1 Pachyseris speciosa | reverse complement strand
TGGGTAGGGGTTAAATTTTTAAACAGATTGAGCCAAATTAGTTTTGGGGAGGGGGATGCTGTATAGGGATTAGAGTTAGCTAATTATGGGGGAGGAGGAAACCCTGTATAGCGATTAGGGTTAGCTAGTTTAAAGGGAGGGGGAAACCATGTATACGGATGAGGCCTAATTAGTTTAGGAAGGGGAATGCTGACCATTTTTGAAGGGATTAAATTTAGTTCTCGTCGCCATCAAACCAAGCAAGCGAGCTTATTTCACATTGCCATGCAGTTGAAAGCCGAAAAACAATTTGCATATGCATGTTTATCTGAGCTTTGTGTTAAAATTCTTAAGTATTTGGTAAACAAACAGCAGTGCAAAGTGATCGAAATTCAAAACAAATATTTCTCGGGATGAAAATGACAACTGGTTGTGGTAATGTTTGTAATTATAAATGAACCAGCCGAAGTTGAGAAAACGACAGGTGAAAGCATGTTTCATGATGTTCGCTACATCCGAGCAAATATTTGCTGGTTTCAACGAGTCGAAGTCAAAAACAGCTGTTCGGCATAACTACCCAAGCGGAACTCCTCAAGAAATCGATGGCCAGAAATCAGAGAAATAAAGCGTTCAAGCTGCGATGAACGCTCGGCAACTAAAAATTCAACGGAAAAAGAGAAGAAACTGTACATTAAGGAACAATGTGTTAGAGGGGGACAATACCGTCACCTAACGAAGAAAGTGGTCCAAATTATGGGGATTTATTTAATCCTGAAGAAGAAGCCGTTGTATCTGAAACTTTGTCAAGCGAGTAGCCAGACAAAAAGCCGCTGGTCAGACAATTGACGACTTTGACTGTCAACGCCAGATCTAATTTTCACGATACTTTTCGCTGCTTCTGATGAAACGAAGGCTCTCACAAAATATAAACAAATTTATTTTCATAATTGAAAGTCAAATACAATTCTTGTCGAGTAATTCAACAGAGGCTTTGATTAAAAGCTCACAGAAAGCGATAGAAAATATTTTATCTGTGGTAGATTTATATCAATCGAAATCATCTGGTTAACAAGGTGTTTTATTTCTTCTACTTCGCGGCGCTTGGTAAGACTGCTACCCTACATGTCGCTGTATTTCAAAACTCTCTTGCCTGTTGCTGTATAGGGATTAGGGTTAGCTCTTTGGAGAGGGGTAACCTCTGTATACGGATTAGTCCTAATTACTTTAGGAAGGGGAATGCTGAATAGGGATAAGGGTTAGCTAATTTTGGGGAGGGGTAAACTCTGTATGTGGATTAAGCCTAATTAGTTTAGGGAGGGGGAATGCTGAATAGGGATTATCCACTGAATGAAATGTGATCACTTGTGTTGCCTAACACGTGACATAAATACGTGCTTTTAGGACCTGTTCACATGGTGGTGTGGGACCCGGGAAGGTGAGGTACCCCACCTACCCGTGGTCAAAAAATGCTGGCCTTCACAAGCAATCCCGGGGCACTGGGGTGAGGTTTAAAATGCTATCGCGTGGTCACTAAGAACGTATATCAACAAAGAATTCAGAGACAATTGCCCGGATGAACATAACCACACCCCATCTCCAGCCTTCACATGAAGAAAACTCACCCCAGCTAAGCGGGTTACCAACCAGGCTCTCCCGGAAACCCGCCTCGGTGAGGTATCCCACCTCACATGTGAACGCGATCGCGAAATAAAGAGAGATTGTATGGAGAGATTGGTAACCCCACCGAGGCGGGGTATCTCACCTTCCGGGGTCCCCCACCTCCATGTGAACATGTACAGGCCCTTAGGGCCTGTTCACATTGCGGTAGGGGACCCCGGGAAGGTGAGGCACCCCACCTAGCCGTGGTTAAAAAAAAGCTGGCTTTCACATGCAACCCCGGGGCGCTGGGATGAGGTTTAAAATGCTATCGCGTGGTCGCTAAGTACCTATATTAAGAAAGAATTCAGAGACATTTGCCGGATGAACATCACCCCACCCCACCTCCAGCATTCACATGAAGGAAACTCACCCCAGATAAGCGGGTTACCTGCCCTGGCTGACCGGGCAACCCGCTCAGTTAGGAACCCCACTTCACATGTGAACACGATCGCGAAATAAAGAGGGATTGTATGGAGAGATTGGTAACCCCACCGAGATGGGGTACCTCACCTGCCTGGGGTCCCCCACCTTCATGTGAGCAGGCCCTTAGTTAATGTTAACAATATTGTATGAAAAAGGTAAAACAAAGTTTTCTTCCACGCTGGCAAAGAAATATTGAAACGTTGCTCCGAAATATCGGCTTATTTTGTCGGCATTGTGTTGGCTGTAAAACCACTGTGCCTGTTAATGATGATGATGTTGATGATGATCAATTTATATAGCATTACTGATTTTATATCAGATATTCAAAAGCACTTTAGAATGTTAAACGAAAATACAGTTAAGAACAGTGTAATATAAAACACAAATAATCAAATAAATAGAAAAAATAAGAAATAAAAATAAATAAAAGTCTGGGTGTAACTAATTTTGAACAAGAATGTCTTGCGCCGTATTGCTCCACATTGTTTTGCTGTCATAATAAACTTAACTAGTTTGGGGAATGATCACTTTTTTCCAAGCAAAAGTGCCTTACTTGCATACTGTTTGGTCTGTATGCACAGTAGACGGATATATTTAACAAGAAATAACAATAAAACAGCAATTACCTGTGATTCCTACAGGACACTGACAAACAAAATATCCACGTTTATTTACACAAGTGCCTCCTTGATGGCATGGTGACAAGCTACTGGCAGAACATTCGTCAATGTCAGTACTGCAATTTTCTCCAGTCCATCCTTTTGTACACACACAACTATATTTTCCATAACGATTTGTAGAACACTTTGCATCCCCATAGCATGGTTTAAGGGTCACACATTGATTTTCATGCTGGCAAATTGGACCTGGATATATGAAAAAGAAACACAAACACATATTTTAAGATGCAACTTTGCACCAGCTTGGAGCATTCTTGCATACTACGGGCAAAGACCTTTTTTATAAATTAATAAAATATGTACACAATAAAACGGCATGGAGTTTTCTTATTCAAATAAAGAAAACATTCATCAAAAGTTGAAACTATCAGTGAAAACCTTTTTCAACTGTGGTATATTAACAGGAGAAAATAAAACTGAAAAATGTGAAGACCTGACTGATTTGTGTCATTTATCTACCTTTAAGGTAAGGGGGTTCATGCAAGGTGCAAATGTTAATGTTACACTATTTATGATAGATATTTGCACATTACATAGCTCTGGTGTCTTCAATAGTTCTTGAAACTGCTAAAGCTCTTTCACAGCTTACCTGTATACTTTGGGGGGCAGTGGCAGTGGAATGTTCCCACTCTATCACTGCAGTTTCCTCCATGAAGGCACTTGGAACTACCATCTGATGTCAAACAGTCGTCTGTGTTGAAGGAACAATCAGATCCTTCCCAACCATTACTGCAGCGGCAAGTATAGCCACCATAAACGTTTGTACAAGTTGCTCCATTCTTGCATGGATTTGCCAGCACCTGGCATTCATCTACATCTGTCTCACACCTGTCACCAATGAAATTTGCAGGACAGCTACCGAGTACAAGTACATAAAAGTAACATGTAAGTACAAATTGGTCTATTGAATTAAATATTACATGATGCCTAACAGTATTAACAAATACAGTTGAACATAGTTTTGTGAATTGTGACCCTCCATGGGAAAATTGTCACTAAGGTGAACGCCCGCACACGGCACGGCCACACGTTAAAACGCCAAGAAACATGTCTCAACACAGTGGTTGCGTGTAAGTTACTTTCCTCGTTAGTGTCCCAGTTATTGTTTTCCTTCGCACGCTGAAGTCAATGCAGCGTGTTGAGATTCCTACGTGCAATATCGCACGTATCAACACGGTATCGCACGTAGCAACACGCTTCAACTTTTTCTTTCCAGAAAAGCTCAGGAAAGTCATCGGAAAGTCGCAGGCAAGCAGCGGACCGGAATTGGTTTGTCCTCAATTCCGTGCGGGTTACCAACAAATACAAACTAGCAACGGCCGGCTATTTTTTGGTTTGTATTCGAGTTTGAATCTTCACTCGAACGACCTAAACTACCAAAATAAAAGACACACTTTGTTTGAATGGCCATTGTGCGTTTGCGCACCAACAAACCAGCCGAACGAATTTTAAAAACCTAACTGGAATCAAATGTGATTCAACACCATCCAAAAACACCATTCAACTTTAAGGCAAGCAAGATTAATATGCCTATTATGGTTTACTTGAGCAAATTCTCAAAGTCGCTGAGGGGCTTATAGATGTTGCGTTATTTGACCCTGACATCACGTCCCCTAATCTTGGTACATCAGATTTCAAAATACAGTATATACAGTCAGGCATACAAAATGAGTGAAATGCAAAACAACAGTGAAACTCGAAAATATAGTTTTCTTTTCATTAGAAAAAATACAAAGATTACGAAACATGTCTGGCAAATTTTTGCTAAACGTCAATCAGTTCGTGCTCAAACTTTTAGATGATAATTCTCTTGTTTAACAGTCCCCGCACATGACAGTACAGGGCTTCGATTTGGCGAAAAATCATGCTCCTGACAACACAAATTCTTTGCAACTTTTTGCATTATGGCTTTTAAGAGTAGATTAATAGTCTCTGTATGCCTTGTAGAACCTGAGAATTATCTCACCCACAAAGGTGTGACCGGATGTACGAAAGGGAATAGGCGAAGGTGGGGGCTCACAGTTTGTGAGTTGTGTTCCTTGAGAAGTAGTTGCTAACACGGCACACATATATATACAGGCGTTTAGTGTAAGTTTGTAAAACTCCCTGAAGAAGTCTACGCTAGTTAGACGAAACGCCTCGGAGAATAAACTACAAGTTTTACAACTACAGTTCGCAGAAGTGCTGCTCACTAGTTTAGTATTTAAAAAAACTGAATGTTTAAAAGTTTATTTTAATTATTTATTTCATGCAATATTTGGTGTTGGTCAAGTTGGTCAAATAAAATGTTGATTTTAATGGAGCCCTTGTATCCTGTGTACAAACAACTGCATACTTTTAGTCTAAATTTCAGTTTTGAATGTTTTTTTTTTATTAATAGGTTACATGTTTCTTTGACCTCTATGCAAGCCATTTTTTTACACCTATCATGTTTGCAAGTAATTTATTTTGTTTTTTAGGCCCTGCAAACAATTTTTTTCAATATTTTCCATACCCCCCCATCCAGAAAAATAATGGTCCGTCCCTTAGTAACTGTTTTCCCATGGAGGGTTACATTTGCCACCAATTTTCCCACACTCTTTGCCCACACCCATACTACGGTAGTTACAACTTACTCTTAGTGACTAATTTACAGTCACTTACTTTACTTCTGTCTACAGAGTCAATACATTAGAGGAATGTGACCAGCCGTAAGCTTAAAAAAGCTACCCTTTTTATATAGTAATTAGCTTACTGAACATCCAGTTTTGTTTTGAGGTGGAGTAAGAAAGTGATAAAAATCGGGCTTGCACGCAGCAGTATCTTTACAGCAAATAATCTAAAAGAACTCTTAGGTAATGAACCATACTGAGACAGACCATACAAGCCAATCAAACTACTAATTCTCAAAATCAAACCGATGCCATTCAAGTACAGAGAACAAATGTTGACAAGCCGTTACCAAGGCTTCTGGCAAGTCAGTTAACAAAAAAGTGGCTGGTCATAAGCCCAGAAAGTTTCCCATGTCTGTTGTCTTTTTAATAAGTCAATTTTAAACTCTGAGTAACTGGGTCATGGTCACAGTAAATGCTGTTCAAACTATAGCCAGCTGTCAGCTGTTAGTGACAGCCCTGTGCTTTGAACCAAGAAAGTTTGATGCCCAGCTATTTCCTCTTCCTTTCCAATGAACATCAATCAGAAT
The DNA here is from genome assembly GCA_016490735.1 of Pachyseris speciosa. NCBI lineage: Eukaryota > Metazoa > Cnidaria > Anthozoa > Scleractinia > Pachyseridae > Pachyseris > Pachyseris speciosa. The sequence continues at coordinate 31,578 of JAEMWC010000801.1, read as the reverse complement.
TCACTCATCAGTTTGACACAGAACAAAATTCAATCGGTGCTTGAATTTTACACAAACTCCATGGAACAATAACAATCATGGTATAGTGAAATTGCATGGATTGAATTCCCACTAAGAACTGGGACTCCCCAATGTGAAAGGAATTTAACAATCTTAATTGCTTATTTAATAGTTCTTTTAATGTTTTCTTTGTGCTTGAATTCACAAATTAAACTTAATAAGTGTCAATCAAGTTTCTTTTTTGGGGGACTGAATGTAAAGATTCGTTAACCTGTGTCAAGGAGATTACATGGATGCCTCTGACAAGATGGAGAACACTTTTACTTTTTTAAGATCCACAGCACAAGTATGAGTCAAAGGGTACCTATGGATAACTCTTGGATAAGGTACACAAAGCCAAGCCTTTGTCTACCGGCCTTTGTAGCAAAGGTATGACTAGAAGACACATGTGATCGCATGAGGGAATGTTAGAAATTTAACTTGCTACGTTTATTGACTTTTCTGCCCTTTGTGGGTCACATGTATGACATATATGTGACAGTATTTGCCTATGAATGTAGAGCCTTTTTGGAGGGTATCACTGTCCACTAGCTTACTTTAGGGTTCCTCTTTTAAGACAGCCACTCAACATCAGTTTCTTTCTAGTCGTGTGTTTGTGTTATGCAAACTATTGCAAAGAGAGTTAGGGAGTGAGGAAGCCCAAGACCCAGTGGGTTTCAAGAAGTTATGTGCAGAGGAGACTACAAAGCAACAGGCGTGTGGAATTATAACTAAAATTGATAATGTGATATTGCTATGGGATTTCCAGATTTTTTTTCGAGATACGAGTCCTGTCCAATAAAAACACAGGAGTGCTGTCATTGAATTTTTTCTAAGAAAAATTTGAACTATTCCGGTTAGGGTACCCAGGCCTAGAAGCTGGTCGTCCAAAACAATTAATCAATAAATTATTAATTGATTACGTGATTAATTGGTTATAAAAGTAGATAAGAGAGCTTTCCTGGTGCACAAGTAAGTTTAAATATACTTGATATATTGTTCTACTTTCATAAATGTCATGGCTTCTTTCAAAGATCAGCAACTGAGTGTGTGATTGAAATATACCACAAATAAATTATGCAAGTGTAAAAATGACTATTTTTAAAGAACCATCTTGCAGTGATAATTCAGGTTTAACTAAAATAATCGCCTAGTTCATTTCTCGATCTAAAATCGGGCATGGATGCAGTATAGCAAATTCTTAAATAGATTTTCCTACATTTGGTCTTCGCGAATGTTTGCAAATATAATGAACTGGTTCGTCACGAAATCAAAAACAACAAAGAAAAACTGGACAATTAAGAAAAGGAAAACCATGCTTCTAATTCTTTCCTGTAGTTGCTTAGCATTAGATAGTTTGCTTTGTTGTTTTGTCAAAATTAGCAGAACAAAACAATCGGAAGAGTAAATATTAGCGAAACAAACGCGAAGTGAATAATTGTAAACACACGTCAAAATAAATTTGTATAAACACTCATTTCTAGTTACAGTACATGTAATGGCAAAATCAATCCGTAGAGATGCCAGCCTGTCAACAACTTCTGAGGCATAAAATAAATCAGGAATAAACCATCAGAAAGAAAAATATTGAAATCTGCTGCAATAAATCGTCCGAACAACTTGAATTTAATCGAGTGTGCGACCGTTGGTAGAACTATTTTTTTTGTGCCACGCTTCGCTAACACAATAAATCAACACCAGTGTGTTAGAAGAATTTCGGTCTGTTTTAATGCACGCTGGACTTCAAGCCAGAGTGCCATGCAGGGCGACAAACAATTTTTCGTAGTCGCCCTTACCGAAACGTTTTACCGCTTAGAAGGCGATCATGGCCGATTTACTGACCACGGACGAGGGTGTTTTGCCAGAACCAGCATCGATAGTCAATTGGAGCAGGAGCTTGACACTCTTTCCAGAAGCCCCTTTCCCTGATATTTGCAACTACCTCCCTGGAAAGACCGACGAGTATTCAGCAAAAAACCTAAAATCTTTTATATCTGTTCATTCGCGCACCGTCTCTTTAATTATTTTAAGACGCTCGGCAGTGCGCGTTCTTTTCATCTTCTTCGATACAGAAGGGTAAAAGATGGTCGGATAGCAGCCTGAACGGACAGTTTACGACCAGACATGGAAATCACGATGCCAGTTTCCTTAGAATTCATTGAACAAATTTTTGTATCGAAAAGGTTCCTGAATTTTTCATCCACTCGCCTAGAAAAAACTTAAAGACTTAAAGTGCACATGAATCGAAAATTAACTTCTAATATTTTTTTACGTTTTTAGATAGCTTATAATCCCCGTATTTCATTTTCAGTCGTTTCCCTCCTTTTTGTGGCAAGGATTCACCATTTGTAGGGGTTCAAAAATTCCCGCCATGGCATGAAATTTGAGACATTTTGCGCGCGGCCAAAAGGTGTCTGTGACGTCATTCGTGTGTAATGTTTAAGCGTGAAACATACCCTGAGAAGGCGAAAAAGCTTAAATTTGGAAAGTTTTGCGCAGCTGGCGGCCCCGGTAGTCAATCTTGGTAGTTTTCCGATATATTTGTTCCACGGAACTCACGAAAACAGAGTGACGCACTCGACTGAGAACACGCGAATGACGTCATAACTATTCACCAGACCCCAGATCTTTGTCTAGAATTTTAGCGAGAAAGGCCCAACTTTTGCCGCATTTTAAAATAAGTTCTTGCTTGTTTTAGTAAATTATTTTCCCCTTAAAATGTTTCTTAAAACATCAATTTTCATATTAGAGAAAAAAACTGGGTTTGAAATTTCGATTCATGTGCACTTTAAAGGTTATCATTAACACCTGCTCTATTACAAGATCCGTGAATAGTACTGCCCATAAGCGGTTGCTTCTTCGAGCTACATGGAATCCAGCTTCACATTTTCTGTAAATATCGGGGTAGTCAGTCTCAAGACTGCTCATGGATTGTAAGTACAATCCAGCAGACTTAGCATGCATGTTGTGCCCTGTAGCAGCTAGATAGGGAAGCATTTCAGACCCATCTTGACGATGAAGTCTCTAATTACCGGTTCGTTCTGCCTTTCTGAACATGCGGAGGATGTCAACCATGTCCATGTATTGCGGCCAGAGAGAAGCAGTAAGGTCATCCTTCATAAGTTCCTTTTGCCTTTGGAGTAGATGATTTATTCTGCTTACAAGCTGCAATGCAATGACTTCGTCAGCGGGCATTTGTTTCTTCATCAATTGGTCATAGAAGGAACGCGCTATCGGGATTCTCTCTACCATTTGTAGTAGGTGGTGCACCTTCTGCTTGAAGAGGGTGTGGTTCATCTTCAGCTGAAGCTGGATCATTTGGTATACCGGGAACGGGTACTTTAACGGCTTCGAGAGCAAAAGTGTGTTCACAGCTACATCAACGAGGAGGTGTGCACGTACTGCCCGGGAAATGGCTTTACCAGTAAAGATGTGTAAAGATGTGTTCTGCATTTGTGACATAAGTTATTTCATTCCAGATCTGGCCATGACACTTCCAATGCAGCCAAGAAAACTCATCTCAATATGAAAGCCACCCAGGGGCAAGACCATTTGGTGTAGGTCACTTCCCAGAGGTTATAACCTTCTTGCAAGATTTTTAATTGAAGTATGCTAAGATCCTTATACATTCACAATCTTTAAATGACATTAAATGCCACATAAAGGTAACAAAAATTAAATTCAGCTTTCAATTAAAGCTTTAGGGTAATACGACAATGCTATGGGAAAACTGTGGCTATTTGTTTTCATACAAATCTTTTACGTTTGAAAGAAAGCAAACAGGTTCAGCTTGTCTGTGTAATTAACTATCAAATTTTAGAAAATGCCGATCTTAAAGAGCCAATAACACATGCCACTTACATTCTCTTTCATCATTAGTACAGAGAAATGGTTGGATATGAAAATACCTGTAAACCTACCGTATGTACTTACATGCTTAATGGTGAAACCCCGAACACGCTCGAACCTTTCAGGTTTCATAGCAATTATCACGTTTGTATTGTGTAACCATCGTTCTAATGGTCTAACTAAATCACCAATCAATATTCAGATTGTTACAAACTAAATGAAATCAGGCAGATAAACACCCACCTAAACAAGGGAAATCCCACAAGAGGTGGCCATATTGAACATTGCACGACCTTTCTTCTTGAGCCTGCAGTCATTACTGATCTGCGGCTATTTTTCTTAACACTTTCAAAATGTTAGAGTAAATGTTTCTAAAACGAAAAGTGTTTTTACTGACATTTTTACTTATCAAAACCTGTGTAAAAGATAAAACTTTCCTATAGCCACGTTTTCATGTGAAGTACGGTAAAAACCCACAACTAAGAACCTGAAAATTAAGAACCTGTTAGCCTAAATTTGGATTTTATACCCCCTGTAAACAAGAACCTATTTAACCTGAAAATTGAAAACAGGTTCTTATTTTCTAAAATCATATTAGTACATTACAGCTGCAGTGCAAGAAACCTATTTGAAGAAAAAAGCAGATTCTCATTACTGTAAAAATGAGTTTTTTTTTAATAGAAAATAGGAAATAGGCCAATAACCATCTTGTTTTGCAGCTGACTTTTATTTGCTTTACTCCAGAATTGAGAACCTATTTTAAGAACCTGAGTAGCCTAAAATTGTGTTAACTACCGTTTATATAAGAACCTGTTTAGGCTACTTCCCAAAAATGTAGGTTCTTTGTTGCGAGTTTTTACTGTATTTGGGTCTCCATATAAATAATGTTTTTTTAGCATCTTGTTCTATAGCTACCTCGACTCTTCTAGACTTTTGATGTGTTGCAGGGGACTGAATTCTGTTTACGAAACCACCGAGATACTTTCTTTCGCAATTAGTGATAGGTTGAACCTTTTTATTCGCTAAAATGCTTGCACTACATAAGATTTACTCATTTTCAGGTCACTTTCCAGAAAGCTGGAATTTATATATTCCCCTCTGAGCTTGCGGGGTCGATCGATAAGACCAAATGATCATCTCCTCGTCATGTTTAGCGCCGAGACGAGACAAAGGTAACGAAATCCAGTATTCAAGTTGGTTATAGTACTAATATGAAACATCTTCAGTCGACCTGAGGAAACCTAATCGTCCTGTGAAAGCTACAAAATTAGCAAATTCCTCCGGCACGATGCGTGCTGAGCTGGAGTGAGCTTTGATCGGAGTGACCTTCGGGAACGATCAATGTGCCGAGTGCTCTCGTTCGGCGCCGACTAATTACGAAGTGTGTCTACACCTTAGTGAGTGAGTGACACGCAGTGCCCACAATAACTCGTTCCTACGCTTCGCCTATCCACGAGTTAAAAAAGGAAATGACATCATGACAAAATTCAAACAATGGAAAGATACAACTTGTTAAGAATCAAAACGCCACTTTGAGTACCTGTCGAAAGTAAAATATGAATCATGCATCCACTGTCTTAAAAATAAACAAATACGACATTCACCAAAACTGTACATAGCCAAGAATCGAAGTCCCTCCTTGAGAGTAACCCTTGAAACAATTTTTAATAGGTTATATCTTTTGAAAAGAATTATACATTGCCTGACACATTTAAAGTGCTACTACGTATTTTTTTTTTCAAATTTCGAAAGTGTCTTTGCTTAACACTCGACTCGCGAAATTTCGAGCTTTAATTTCAAGCAGAAGACTGTTTACTTTGAGTACAACTTTTTAATTTAACGGTCCGCCATTACTCACGCTCATAACTGACCGATTAGGCCTCGGAGAGCTGGATCCAGGATAAAATGACGTCATTTACTTACTGGTTTAAAATTGCAGTGTGTGAATGCAGCTTATTAAGTATGCAAAACACGAGTTTGAGAGTCTGAAAGCTCAAAATTTCCGTGCTGCATACTAAATCAGCCGGGTTTACACACACTGCATTCTAGCGCTTGTGAGCTTACTACGTCATTATGTCCTCGAACCAGTTCTCTCAAGATTTTGAAGTTAGTAATGGCGGACACGAAATAGAAATATTTCAGTCAAAATAAAAAACTGAGTTCTCCAAATTAAAGCTTGAAATTTCGCGAGTCGATTGTTAAGGAAACACACTTTTGAAATTTGAAGAAAAAAGACATACATACATACATACATACACACACACACACACACACACACACACACACACACATACATACATACATACATCACATTATTTACCCTCGGATTTTAGAGTAGCTTGTGCAGCTAATATCTCCGAGCATTTAATCATCAGATGAGAGATAGACCACCACACCGGGAACTACGTCCCCTACTCTTTTCGAACAGTGTGTGGGTTCTTTTACGTCCCACAGAATCAAGTAAGAAGAGTTGTGAGACGGGGCCTACGGTTTATCGTCCTTATCCGAGAAGACTAGAAAGTCTACCCATTTGCAGATGTTATTACAAAGGCAGCACTTTCTCCTCAATTATTTAAAGACCCAAAGTGTTGGTCCGACCGGGGTTTGAACCACCGACCTCCCGCACGCTAGTCCGGTGCTCTACCACTGAGCTAACCGGTCGGCGGTTACTGAGCTAACCGGACGAGTGTTTTTTTGATCGTACTTTAAGAGATAAAATGGAAAAATAAAATTAATTACATTTTTAGCATGTATGCCTAAATGAAAAACTAACTCTAATTTAACTTATTTTACTGCAAAAGCGGAAGAGAAAGTCACAAAAGTATCACATATGTTCACAGTGAATTGGTGAATATGAATAGTTTGTAGCCTTTCTTGGGGAAATATCGTACAATAATTAATAATCTTATAAATAAATAATAATCATAATAATAATAATAATCTTATAATAAATAATAATCTTTTTGGTGAGAGCTCACCAAAAAGAGAACTAACCAAAATAACTGCAGGTGCAATCATCAAGCCAAAAGTTTAGCTTTTTCTTGATTTTGAATAATAATTGTACCGAGATACATTTCAATAAACTATTGATTTCTGGTTAATTAATACCATTAAAATTTACCATTAAAAATCACAATAGAGGATACATTTTGTAGCTCCCTTTAGGCAATTAACTTGTTAATCATCCCGACCTTACGCCTTATTGCTGTAATTTAATAATCCAAACAGAAAAAGCCCAGCATATATTTTTACTCTCTATGGTTCCTTGTTGCCAGAAACCAATTTGAATTGAGGTCAATGATTAATGAATTAAACATGAAAAGCTTTCTGTTGATGAATGTCCCACAATATCATTACAGCATTAAGTCTGCTCAATCACTCTCTTTGGAAAATAAACTACATGCTTACAGTGCATTAAAAAGCCTTAAATCACAAAGACAGCAGACTGAAGTTTTATTTTCCGCAATGCCAACACAGTCACTATGCCAATCCTATCAGTACAGCTGCTTCTTGTTGATCTCCACATGTTTCATGCTGATGGAACAATTGAGGAATAACAATGCCAACTACACTCAAACTCCAGGTAGTCTTTTTTCTATTTGCCTGCGCCCACAGCAGCTAATATAACTTGATGATCGAACCCTTAACAAAACCCCTTTGAGGATGTTAAATGCTAAGTCAATACTCATACCATCTCACTAATCTCATTCAATTATCCTGTCCTTTCGCTTTATATTGTTTTCAAAATACAGTCGACCATGCGGCTTGAAAAAAGGAAGAAAAGGTTAAACTCCGCATTAAAACAAGGGAGGAAACAAAAGCGGTGTAGTCCTCATCGATCAGGGAGCCAGGATCTCGGCCGCAAGAAAGAGAAATTAATTATCACGCAGCTTAGGCAAGCTGCGAACCGGTCGAACGTAAAGCTAGAATGCCCGATGGGGCATAAAAAGAGAAGTCGATAAAGAAACTTAGCGACAAGTCGGATTAAAAACACTGAAGAGGTGGCCAAAGCCGCAGAACTCACAACACTAACTAACCTTGAGGTAAAACATCTAGCCTACGTGTAGCCGTACCCACCCCCCCAGAGGAAAAACGGGAGGAGGGAACGTCTACGAAAACTTGAAACCAATCGTGTTATGTGACGTCACAGTAATTCATGCAAGTTATGTAAATAAGTTATATTTTCTGCGGAAGTGCGTATGTTTACACGCTTAGACAAAAGTCAAAGGCCGCGTAATGAAAAGGATTACGAGCGATTTTTGGTCAAAAGCAAGAAAACAATCTTTGATGTAAACATCGCTCTCGCAAAAATTCGTTTACATAAGCGTACTATTAGCGAGCGATTTTTGGTCAAAAGCAAGAAAACAATTATCTTTGATGTAAACATCGCTCTCGCAAATTCTTCGTTTACATAAGCGTACTATCAGCTTAAATTTGTTGGCAGACAAATTTATTAGAAATAATTACGTAGCAAGTTTGGAGAAAGTTAGCCTTGTTTTCCAGCCGAAGGAACCGCTATCAGAAAGCGTAAATTTGAACAATCTGCACGTCCCTTCATTACCGTTTCGTTACTCATACACGTGCTAATATTCACCAGTCATGACTCGTTCGATGATATGATCTTCCGAATCTTTGGCTAGCGCGATCGTTTTCAATCCCAGATCATTCAGATGTTGGACCTGATCTTCCATGAGCGCTGTCAGAGGTGACACGATGAAAATAGTACACGGTTTCTTCCAAAGAAGCGATGCGATCACTAGCTGGCATCGCCTGAAATTTAATAGCTTTTCCATAGCCAGTTGGCAATGAAACACGGACAGTCTTTCCATCAAAAAACAAAGCTATGGCCTTTTGTTGCTCTTCGTGGAATTTCTGTAATCCAAAAGTCTCGCAAAGCTCATATCTAGCTGCGTTAAACTCCACTTTAGTTTGTGTGGCTTCCGACACTCCGACCGCCATATTTCAAGTTTCTTCACCAACGAGCAAGATCCGTTTCGGCCAATCAGTGTTCTCGAAAGTATTGATCAATGCGATTAACCTATGAGAAACCATTATATATTTTCATGCAAAAGAGTGACGTCACATAACACGATTCGTGTCAGGTTTTCGTAGACGTTCCCTCCTCCAGTTTTTCCTCGGGGTGGGTACGACTACACGTAGGCTATAAAACATCAAACATGCGGAAAACATTTATCCAGGCATGGATAATTTTTAATACTCGCCATCAAATCAGTTTCCAAATCGCAGTAAGTCGGCTCCAACAAGCTCAGCTCAGTTAAAAGCACCAAACTTGAACAACGACACTCTGTAAATCCTCCGCCTTTTGCCACACTGACTCTTTTGACTTTAAACAGGCCAAAATTTACATACATACAAAATGTTCCCAAAATAATACAAGGAAAATGAATAAGGATAAACAGAGAACATATTTACGGCCATAAGTTTGGAGATTTGTTCACGATGCGACAAAACAAGAGCGATAAAACAAGAGCTTCGAAGTCTGAGTAATTTCGTGTTGCACGAAATTCCAGAATTAACGGTCGCGGCGCGCGATGCACCAAGCGTGATAATGGGCCTTTAAAGGGAACCTCCACTCTTACAACAAATTGATGCTAAGAGTGGAAGTTGTAAGAGTGGAGGTTCTCTTTAAGTACTGCTGTTTGAAACACGACGCATCAAAAATCTTCGGAGTTGAGAATATTTGTAGACTGAAAACATGACAAGCTTTTGTTTAAATTTTTTTCTAATCTGCAAAACCCTGCGACGCAGCAGGAAAAGAGGTGATATATGAAATAAATCATATATCAACTGCGGAAATGAAATGAAATGAAGAAATGATCCTCGCAGTTGTGAACGCAATTTAAGAAATTGCGTAAAGAAGCCTGAAAGAGGACTTCAACGGGGCTTGAATCCGTGACCTCGCGATACCGGTGCAATTCTCTACCAACTGAGCTTAAAGCCACTGACGTTGGGAGCAGGTCAATTGTGGGTTCATATGTTCCCGTGAAGGAAATGAGGGTGAATTATATATGAAATAAATCATATATCAACTGCAGAAATAAAATGAAATGAAGAAATGATCCTCGCAGTTGCGAACGCAATTGATGAAATTGCGTAAAATAAGATCATTTCTTCATTTCAAAGATCTTCAGATTTGTCATCGAAAACAGACATACGCGTAATCTTTCTAGACTGAGTCATATGCCTCACTCAAAAAGAAGCAATTCTAGTAAATTGTTTTTTGTTGCCCGTAAATCGCGTCAAGCGTTCCTCGGATGAAAAAAAAAAAAGACAAAGTAAATAAAGATCACTCAAAAAGGCCAATTTTATGTCACAATTGAAAGAAAGGATAAGGGTACAGGATTAGTCGATCTTGGCCAATTACTTGGCCAAGAGCGCAAAATCAGTGCTATCAACTGATCAACACAACACAAATCCAACGATTCGGAGGTCGGCCGGTCATGGCGTGCTCTCCGAGATATCGTTTTGTTTTGTGTTTTATTTTGTAACTAGCTCTTAGTTGTTAAGCTGAAGGCCTAAGAGTTCATCAGTATAAAAGTCTGTTAATTAGGGCCAAGCATTTCAAAACGTGTCCACGCGGAAAGAAGTACGCTGACAACACTCCGGTGTCCTTGCCAGCTTCCACCAAACGTCTTAATCATTCGAAATAGCTTTTCAACACCAGTTCGCAATTAACTATCTTATACTTCCCAACTTTTTCTGAGTCAAACGCGTGAGATTTTTATCTCCTCATGACCTGACATTCTTAAAATGTTTCGGCAACTTCCAACGATTTCTCAAACACTTCCGAACGCCAACGATGACTCCAAAAACCTCCGAAGCGATATGATCACGAGACTCGAGTTCTTTTCCAGTCCCTCAAATGCAAATTGGCGCGACATTTTAGCGCATTCTGATACAGTTAAGACTCCTAACATTAAGCGTCATTTGTATGAGGAATATTGAATTGAATTTTTTGTTGTTAATGTGGTAAAGAACAAGTCACCCGGATTTCCAAGTCATGCGTGAGAAATTGTCCTCAATGTGTGAGATCAACGTATTTGGTCCGCATGCGTGAGACTCACGCATAATGCTTGAGAGTTGGCAGGTATACTATCTTATTAAGTACACTTTAAAGCGCGGTTTATTCAGGAAACTTTAATGTTGAATAAAGACATCTGCTTAGCTTTCTTAATAATGCATGATGCTTGCAACTACCGACTGTAAGAATACCCAACGAACATGTGTGTCATTAACACAGCTAGTTAACTTAATTGTAATTCTGATTACAGCAAAAAATTCACAGCTGCTTCTAGATTGCGCTATAAAAAAGTAATCGCGTTTCTGGATTTTGTGCGATTTTTGCTGCAAAAACGGCGAGTTATTTTGACAGACAAGGCGTGAAAATAAAACCCCCATCCGCGGCATAGAGAGTTGTGGTTTATGGTGCCACTATTTACCAAATTACTGTTCATTGAGTTTACCGCGTATTGAGCGCCCAAGGCCGTCTTTTAGCTTGGTATAAAATTGAGACGAAATGAAGCACAAAACGCCTGTGAAAAGATAACTAGATGTAAAATGAGCTTTCGAGGCAATTACTAGACACGCATTGCTGTCTCACTAAACAAACAGAGCTCTGTCAGCTAGTGAGGAAACCATGTAGTGAAGAATGCACGTGCCGAACGTATCATCCAGAATTCCACTGAAAAAGAAAGCGCTGGTATAAGGCGAACCTAGATGAACGATCAAAGCGTAGTTACCGGCATTTGGTCCTTCCTTGAAAAACTGAACATTTTCCACCGTTTTTGCAGTATCCATTCTTACACGTGGAGGCTGCAAGAGACAAACAAAGACACTGAGTTGAGCAGAAAAGCCGTCAAAAGCCAGGTGGAACCTTAGAACAATACGCTCTCATGTTACAAGGTGAAATCAGACAGCAGTTTCTTGTGCGATGCTCGATCCGTTTTTTATCCCCTGTTCGCTAACTGAACACCCTTCATGAAGCACAGCTAGCTTAATGCGGCGACATATTTGCGAAACTTAATTCTGCGCAGAATTTCTGAAAGGTTGACCTTTAAATATGAACAGTGCGTTACAAATCGATAATTCCGATAGGCAATAAAAATCGTTCGATGTCGATAAAAGTCAATACTAATCAATCGACAAATGTCGGAAATTGATCAAAATCGAACATACGATTTGTTGTAATTATCGATTTTGATTGATTTTTTGGTGTTAGAGTTCGATTTCCATCGATTTCAATCGAAAAGTATCGAAAGATGAAAAGCGATAATAGTTGAGCATGTAGGGGGCAAGACTACATTTTCACGTATCTATTACAGCCTAATAGTTTTATTTTAGACTAATAGGAAACTGCAGTAAAGCAAAATTACTCTTAATAATAATAATAATAATAATAATAGTAATGATGATGATGATAATAATAATAATAATAATAGTAATGATGATGATGATAATGATGATGATGATGTTGAAGTGCAATTTGTATTATCTCATCGGTGTATTAGTCTCCGAAGTCATCGTAACCGTATGTAACAATGCACATGCAACAAATCAAATTAAAGTTCTTCGTCTGTCCTTTTTTTTATCATTACTGTAGTGATAACTAAACAGGGTGCATGGCTGCATTAATTAATTTTATTTACAGAACTGTTTGCAGATTACTGTTTAATGAACGATCCAGGTCTTTCGCCACGCAGATGCCAGTGCAGGATCAATTAGAGATCAAAGTCATGTTGAATCAGTTTTTCGTGGCTCAACGTAATTAATTTGGGCAATGTCCTCAGTAGTAGAAGGTGAGCAGAATTATCCCCGTTTGGATTAGGTGATTAGGTGATCAGGTAAATCATTAGTATTCAAACTACCTAGGTGGATTAGGTAAAATGTCTTCCTGCACATTAATATGGATTTCCTCCATACTAATGAGGGTCAATCTACTATAATGGAAACAATAGGCTTGCCCAGACTTGTTGTCACTTAGTTGAAAACATTAAAATACATAAAGAAATTATGTGTGTGTGGCATTAAACCTCAGACTGATCCGTCTATTCGAAAAACCGCTTGGTTCTGACTGTTCTTTTATTAAGCGGTAGTACCGTTCATACAACTAAAACACACAAACGAAAATGTGAACTGAAAACTCCATTCCCGACTGTTTGTTACAAAATTGCGTTCTCTTCCATGATCTCAATACTGAAAATCCCGATGATGCTATCTGACCTCTCAGCTTTGGCGATTAGAGAGAAAATAAATTACAATGCTCAGGAACTGAATCTATTGTTGTTTTACAATGTTTGATGCTACTGGCTGCTTTTCCAACACCAGTGACTTCTTTACTCCTCTTGGTGTTGATAACTGATGGACGAGTGAAATGTTTTTTTGTGTGAGGTAAATACCAAGGACGAGGTCTGAGATTTCTCTGTGATGACCGAACGGACGAGGTTAACAAGAATACGTTATTTATTATATGGCTTTTTATTAACTCGTGGATACGAGAAGCGTAGGAACGAGTTCACTTCGTAATTAGTCGGCCCCGAACGAGAGCACTCGACACATCGATCGTTCCCGAAGGTCACTCCGATCAAAGCGCGCATCGTGCCGGAGGACTTGCTGATTTTGTAGCTTTCACAGGACGATTAGGTGTCTTCAGGTGGACTGAAGATAGTTCATATTAGTACTATAGCGAACTTGGATACTGGATTTCATTACCTTTGTCTCGTCCAGGCGCTAACCATGACGAGGAGGGGTGTTACTAAAACGAGCAACAGAGTAGCGAGTAACGAGTAACAGAGTAACGAGAAAACGAGTAACGGGCAAAAATTTCGAGGGGTTATTTTTTGGATATCTCTAAAAACATACAGAAAACAAATAACCAGTCAATTTTTTTTAAATTTTGTCTCTTTTTTAATCTTCCTTACATTCGCGCCATTTTTATTACGTTGCCGAGGTTCTCTATTAGTCACGTGATCTTTCCGCACAGCACTGTGTGAAAATGGCGGGATTAAACATGAGGTGAGCTTTTCGTGTCGTTTTCACTCTTACTTGCATTTTTAAGCGGCCGTCGCTTAGCGACGAGCCGCTTCTTGCATTACCCTTTTTTTTTTTTTTTTCTCGTCGTTTCGTCCGTCACTTGCCCCGTACCCCTCTCGGCCAGAGGAAGAAACAATGAC
>JAEMWC010000801.1:0-10000 GCA_016490735.1 Pachyseris speciosa | reverse complement strand
TGCCAACTGAAAGGTGACAAAAATTGAATTACGATCAACTTGAACTTATCCTGTGCATTAATCCGGCTCGGATGGTCAAAAAGGCCGCTTCTAATTCTCGCAGAATTTCTTGTTGTAGTTTAAACTTAGAATCTATCCCCTTAATGACATTTTTTCGTTGCAGAGTAGATTCAACTGTTCAGACGAGGAGACGATCATTTGGTCTGATCGATCGACCCCGCAAGCTTACAGGGGAAATATAAATTCCAGCTTTCTGGAAAGTGACCTGAAAGTGAGTAAATCTCATGCCAATGTGGTAAGCTTTGATAAAAATGAATCATATTTGTCAAGCATATCGAACTTACATCGGATCGAAGCGAATCGTGGACGTCTTGAACGAAACAACTATTGAAAACATATTGACAAACATTGGCACAATTGACGAGTTCATGGTCAAACGAGGACAACAAGCATTGCTTCGATCCAAAACTAGTGGTTCCACATTGGAAGGGAATTGCTGACCCACACAGACACCTTTACTTATATCCAGTCAAGGCTGTGCTCTAGCGGCTTGCGGTGCCCTGAGCGATAAAACGTAACGTTTGGGTAAGGGCGACCACGAAAAATTATTTGTCGCCGTGCAGGGCACTCTTGCTTGAAGTCCAGCGTGCATTAAAACAGTCCAAAATTCTTCTAACACACCAGTGTTGATTTATTGTGTTAACGAAGCTTGGCACACACAAAAAATCGTTCTACAAACGGTCGCACACTCGATGACATTCATATAGCTGTTCGGTCGATTTGTTGCAGCCGAAACATGTCACAGAATCTTCTCTGGGATCTCAATATTTTTCTTTCTGATGGTTTATTCCTGATATATTTTACTGCCTCCGAAGTTGTTGACAGGCTGGCATCTTAACGAACTTGATTTTGCCATTACATGTACTGTAACTAGAAATGAGTGTTTATACAAATTTATTTTGACGTTTGTTTACAATTATTCACTTCGCGTTTGCTTCGCTAAAATTTACTCTTCCGATTGTTTTGTTTTGCTAATTTTGAAAAACAACAAAGCAAACTATCTAAAGCTATTAAAGAAACTGCAGGAAAGAATTAGAAGCATAGTTTTCCTTTTCTTAATGGCGCAGTTTTGATTTCGTGACGAACCAGTTCATTACATTTGCAAACATTCGCGAAGACCAAATTTACGAAAAACTTTCTAAGAATTTGCTATGCTGCATCCATGTCCGACTTTTAGATCGAATAATGAACTAAGCGATTATTCTAGTTAAACCTGAATTATCACTGCAAGATGGTTCTTTAAAATAGTCATTTTTACACTTGCATAATTTATTTGCGGTATATTTCAATCACACACTCAGTTGCTGATGTTTGGAAGAAGCCTTGGCACTGACTTTTGAAAGAAGAAAAATATATCAAGTATATTTAATATACTTGTGCACCAGAAAAGCTCTCTTTGAATATTTACTTTTGTAATCAATTAATCACGTAATTAATTAATAATTTATTGATTAATTGTTTTGGACGACCAGCTTCTAGGCCTGGGTACCCTAGCTGGAATAGTTGAAATTTTTCTTAGAAAAAATTCAATGCACAGTACTCCTGTATTTTTATTGGACAGGACTCGTATCTCGGAGAAAAATCTGGAAATCCCATAGCAATATCACATTATCAATTTCAGTTGCTTTGTAGTCTCCTCTGCACACAACTTCTTGAAACCCACTGCCTAACTTGGCAGTGGGTGGCTTCCTCACTGCCTAACTCTCTTTGCAATCATTTGCATCACAAAAACGCACGACTAGAAAGGAACTGGGGATCAATGGCTGTCTTAAAATAGGAACCTTATAATGAGCTAGTGGACAGTGACACCCTCCAAAGAGGCTTTAGATTTACAGGTAAATACTATCAAAGGGCAGAAAAGTCAATAAATTAGCAAGTTAAATTTCTGACATCCCTTCACATGTGTCTTTTAGTCATACCTGTGTTACAAAGGCCGGTAGACAAAGACTTGGCTTTGTGTACCTTATCCACGAGTTAGCCATAAGCACCCTTTGATTTAAATAGCAATGAAAAAGAAACACCGTACTGCAAAGTAAGTTGTATTGTGACTTGCTCCTCCTCTCCAGATAATAGAACATTATCTAAATGTTCCGTGTCATTCGTAATTTTAAAAGGTCTAGGTATTTTTGTCTTACTGAAATACAGCTATTATTGAGAGTAGAAGTTTTGCTCTCTATTTCGTCACTTGTGCTTTCGAGAATCGCCGGGCAAAGAAGAATTTTTGTAATGCCCGCGGTCGTTACAAGGAAAATAGGCGCGCTCGGCAGCCAATCAAATAGCTCGTACTATCGTTGCCATACAATAAAGTTTTGCCTTCTTCAAAACATTTTTTTCAAAAGAATTGTACCAAAAGATGGTACATAGTTTTTCAAGAAAAATAAGTTGGCTGGATTGAAACGTGGCTTCATTGCATGAAAAGAAAAAAATACCTCGAATGTCCCGATTGTCTCCTTTTGTCCTTAATGATCTTGTTTTGTCTCTTTTGTCTCTAAAATGTCCTTTTCGTCCTGTGTTGTTTCCTTCTTGTCCTTCGAATAAAACTTGCTGAAACGTTTCTAGTTCTGCTGAGATCTCAATAGCCTCCCACGCAGTCGTTTCTAAGGGACTCGTATTTCACCTCCTCCCCACTAACGCCTTCTTACCCGAAGCCAATATTCCTTTCCTGCCGCTTAGCCAATCACATTTTACCTACTAAATTCTGTAAGGTTGACCTTGACCTGAGGACGCTTTTCGCGGGATAGTTGCGGAGACAGAGCTTGAGCGAGCTCTGATCACCGTGTGCTTTACGTTCAAAATTTCCTGTTTAAATGTTTATCAAGTGACTTGAATTTAAAAATTTGTGAGAGGAAATAGCGATAATATTTTCGTCAATATGCCGATCAGTTACGGAAAGGCGCTTATTTATCAATCAAGCTTCGCCTTCAATCTTCGATATCCTCGCCGCTGGTCATGTTGTAGCTGTTGTGTTACCTCTCGTAAATTTGATGAAGGGCCAAGTCAGTTATTTAAGAAGTACTGGCGTATCTTCGGTTAGTGTGAGTGATTTGGAGGAAGGAAACTTTGCCACCGGTAGACCATAGCGCGCAGTGGATCGAGCGAGCTTCTACACCGCATAATTTTACCGTCCGCTTCTCGTGAACTGAAGAAAACAGCACTAATTCGCGCAGTCTATCTCATCGGTGTTTGATAACTTCTGACTGCTTCTCCAGGACGTTTTGGGGTCGCTGTGTGAAAAAATCTCATCTGATTTAACGCAAGACCATGAGAGATCGAGCTTTCTTGTTGTACCATGTGTGATAATCCAGTGGATAATTTCACGTCGGTTTACTCTATGTTTGATCGACTGATAAATGCTTCAGATTTCTAACTAGGTCGCGTCTAAATTCTTATTCGCTTTTTCAGATTTTGAGTCTCTTGTAACACATCGTATTACTCAAAAACAAATCGGCTCCAGCGCTTTGATACGTTTACAAATTCACGAGAGAAAGAAGCACGCATAAGGATTAATTTCACTTGTCATCGCTGGACAGTTGCTCGATCGTGATTGGCTAGGATGCCCGCAAGTCAAACAATGGGAAAGGAATGTTGGCTTCGGGTAAGCAGGCGTTAGTGGGGAGGAGGTGAAATACGAGTCCCCTAAACACGACTGCGTGGGAGGCTAGATCTCAACTGTTAACATGGCTAAACGCGTGTGCCGTGATTGCCCAATTCCGAATTGTTTGTCCCTTTTGTCCCTAAAATGTCCTTTTCGTCCTGTGTTGTGTCCTGAATGAATTAGATTATGTCAATCTAAAGAACAAGAGTCACAAGAAGCGAAATTACAACCTAAGGTTAGGGTGATATAAAATGTAATTCATGTACATCTGTGAAATGATTAGACAATTTAACGAGATATTTTGCTCCACAATTCGCTATGATTTCGTTAATTTTCGGGACTGTGTAAGCTTATATACTAATAGGTAGATTTAAATGCGTTACTACTGTATATATTTTATGATATCAGTTTAATCCGATGAAGCTACATCAATAAAACATCAAATCGTTATTTATATGTGTTTACATGTGTTGTACGGCCGTATTCAGGTTTGAGGAAGGCCGGGTGTATTATTTTGTGATTACATCACCGGTTATTTTCATTGTCAGGCTAATGTCGGGCTACTTATCTAGGAAGATCGAAGGGCCTCTGCTCGCAGGATAATTTTGGGCTCGTGTCACGCTCGTTTGTTCGTTGTTTACAACTTCTCATGTCCTGCTCGTGCAACGCTAATTCCCGCCACTTTTTCTGGTTCAAGTGGGTTCTTTACCGCTGTGCCCTGTTCTGCTCATATTTGGTCGATGTTATGCCCGTGTCAGGCTAACATGTCTGGCCGAATTCACGCTCCCGCTTGGTCAGACATTTTCATGCGGATTATTTTAATGCTTTCAACTAAGTTACAACGGGTGCTTACCATTTGTCAGAAAAATCCGGATGGAATGACCATTGAATAATGGTAAGCGATTTTCCGAATTTACCGACCAACGGGATGACATTGGCGCTTACCATTTACCGCGAAGCATTCCGTCATGCGCACTCACTCGTTCTGGCGCAAAAGGACCTGGAAACGGGACGATTCGCTCAAATGGTAAGCAATTTCCGAACGGGAAAAGAGGACTACCTCTGGAGGTAGTCCATAATTTCCGAAAAGTTTTTCCGGAAAATTACCTTACCATTTGACTTCAAACCGAAATTTCCGGATCTGACAAATGGTAAGCACCCAACAAGTCTGGGCAAACCTATTGTTTCCATTGAGGCAGGTACAAAAGTCGGACCGGATCAATTCGGACCGCCAGTCCGGGTCAGATCAACTCGGATCGACTCGGATCGTGTCGGATCATTAAAAAACCATAAAATTAAAAATTACCCAGTTGAAAGTTAAAATTCCGGTCAAAAACGGGCCAAATTAAGAAAGACTCGCGACGTTTCTCCGTGTCGTGCTGTGTAGTCAAGCCGCCATTTTGTATTCTAAGTGCCAGTTCCTTTCGGACTCGTCTCGTTTTCATCTATCCCTGATCATGCCTGATCCCGCCGCGTCGATCTCCACTTTCCTTTTGTACCTGCCTTTTTTAAACTACCTGTGCTTTGTGAATAGTAGATGGGTTACAGTGTATATCGACATAACCAAATGATCATGGAGATCGACGCGGCGCCGCGGAAACAAATTCAGGATTCCGGAATCCGAAAAACAGAATCCCGAATCCGGAATACGAAATATGAAATCCGGAATACAGAATGTAAAGAAGTTGGGTAGAAAATTTTGACAAAGGTTGAAGTCGCTTGGGTAATAATATGGTCAACAAATTATGTGACGGCCTGAGTTTTGCAGCAATCAAGCCCATGAAGTTTATTCTAGGACAGTATTTTAATACTTTGGTTTTGCTTTTAATAAACCGCCTGATTCCTTTAAAGCACACGGCTTCCAATCACACCACAACGATACTAATCAATGTATTGGGTATTTTGGACATTTTAAAATCAAATCATTTTAATTGTCGATGAAAAGTGTTAGGCCTGTCCACACGTTGACGGCAACTTTTTGAACAACTTTCGATTTTCGATCAACCTTTTTTGATTTCGAGCAACTTTTTTTCCGTATTCATTGTTTTGTTATTCATTTCAGCTTGATCTTTATAAAACAAGAGCTATTTTGAACTCTACGTGACCAAAAAGTAGAGAAAAATTACTTTGCATCTCTTGACTTAATTGCGCGTGGGAACGCTTCCGCCTGATTGGTCATTGTCTGTTGCTCCATGCCGGAATGTTTGGGAACTGTATCTGTGCGTACATTTGAACATGGGACATTCCGGAACATCCCGGTACATTCCGGAACATCTCCAAAAGACGAAGGAAAATCAATTAAAAAAAACTTTAAATATACAGAAAAAAGAAACTAACACGAAATGAATATAATTCGAGAGATTAATTGGAGAAAAAAAGAAGACAAAAAAAAAACATTTATTACAAAAAAAGACGTTTATAAATGATAGCTATGGGGGCTGGGTGGGGATTGTTTCAGCGCTTTCGCTTGCTTTCAACGTTTTCACCCTTATACCATCTTCTGTCATTGGTCTTTTTTTCGAGGGGCTTTCCAAGAGTCGTTCCTTTGCTGAAACCTAAGTTAGTATGGTGCCCAATATACCTTGAAACGTTTATATAGGAACCTCGAGCACGTGAAATCCGCTGCTCTCCACTTCTGATCGGTTAAGGATATCTACAACAACTGAGGACTCCGTCAGGCCTACTTTTACAGTAGGCGATAAACCTGGTTAATAGCAATGCTTCTCACTCCGTTTTTGCAGAGGGCCGCACTGTAGGGCCTGTTTGTTTCTTAAGGTTAAACATGTACGAGGCTAGTGTAAAATCTCGCGGGTCAGCTCGTTAAGTTGCATTTGATGATCCTGCATACGGTCTTTCTTAATAGTTATCCATATATCCCTCCACATCGGCTCAACTGGAAAGAACAAACCAAGTCCCAAACTAAGGCTTCACTCCTGTCATCTACCTCCTACTGTAAGACATCTATCGTCTTCTTCGGTTCTTTTAACCCTCTTATTAATTATCAATTCCAGTTTCTAGATTCCAGGTTCCATATTCTTGATTTCATATTCCAGATTCTATATTTTAGGTAAACCCCCGCGGGATCAGGGAACACAAGTCAGAGGAGTCCGAGAGGAACTGGCACTTAGAATACACAGCACGACACGGAGAAACGTCGCGAGTCTTTCTTAATTTGGCCCATTTTTGACCGGAATTTTAACCTTCAACTGGGTAAAAGTTTCAATTTCATTTCATTTTTATGTTTTACCGAGACGATCCGAGTCGATCCGAGTTGATCCGACCTGGACTGGCGATCCCGACTTTTGTACTTCTCTGTTTCCATTGTGGTAGAGTGACGCTCATTAGTATGGAGGAAATCCACATTAATATGCAGGAAGACATTTTACCTAATCCACCTAGGCAGTTTGAATACTAATGATTTACCTGATCACCATTAATCACCTAATCCAAAACGGGGATAATTCTGCTCACCTCCTGCTACTGTCCTCATCAAGGAATGTCATAAAACTCATCTGGGCAGCCATCCCTGAAGATACCAGCGCCATGCATCCAATGATTTGAAAGTCCAGTGTTATAATTTACGATAACCGAAATAATTTGTTGAAGAAAAAGGGCTTCTAGACAACATGCCAAACGCTCCTAAATAAAATAATACGTGTAAAAGAAGATATAGGAGGCGCTTCTTTCGTTCATCATGGTATGATGGTATGACATGGTACACATACAGATCGGGCTTTTAGTGAACTTAGTGGAGCAATTTATGCTGGTATTCGAAATGAGAAATGACGTGAGCTCTCTTGTCGTGGTTACGTGAAACATCACGGAAAGTTGCTCTCGCCTCACGAGCTTTCTCTATCAGGCTTTCTTTTTCTTTCGGTGTTTTTGTATGTGATGTCATCAGGTAATCATTCGCAATTCCGGAGTGAATAATGCACAATCTGTTAATTCAGAGTTAATTCAAGTTCAGTTATCACTTGCTATTCAATGAAATAACACGTACTACACTTCCAGTCTTTTACATACCACATCTGAAAATTGTCTTTGTTGCTCAAGTTAAGCCCGCAAAATAATGTCAGTGGAAATCGATTATAATCTATAACTTTCCTAAAATTTTGTGATTGTCGACTTTTATCGACAAATTAAACTAATCGATTGACAACAATCGACAACTATCGATTTCCATCGATTTGTAACGCCCTGATAAGAAGTGCCAACGGCCGATTCCTGTCAGACTAATAAACTGACTAATCTGATCAGGGGCACCCAACGAGCCAAATCACCCAAAGCTATAGAAAGACATTTTTAAGTCCTTATGGTGTTTGAAGTCTGTTTTAAGTGATGTTTTCATTAGCTAGAAGAAGTTCATCTGTTCGGATTCCCTAGCTCAAATTTTAATTGCCCGAAAATATTAGGGAACAAAATCTTTCCACGAACTTTCTAGGAAACTATTTTCTTTCCGAAAATGCTAGCTGACGTTTTAGACTGCCAAAAACAGCAATTACGACCTTTCCGAATACCTTAGGGGCAATGATTTCCCAATTTCGAATCTTTTTGGCCACGTTTTTGGGCTTGTTCGCACTACGCGAAATTTTGTTTGATTTACCAGAAAATCTGTCAACGCGAAGCCATTTCTAGTGCGAACGATTTTTTGCACCCACCAAAATTTTTGCAAGCGCAACGAAACTTCAAAGATTCCGTCGACTAACTTTGGAGGCTGTAAAAATTTTGTCAGGCGAGAAAATCCTTTGTTCGTTGACATCCATCCGTCATTGGGTCATCAAATTGATGACGGACTCCTTCAGTGTGGGTTTTGCGGTTGCCTTGCATTAGAGCCATCTGTCACTAAAAAAAAATTCGCATCTTCATGTGCGAACTGGATTACGAAAACAAAAACTTGGTGATTACAAAATTTTCACTTTTTTTTGCAAACGCCAAACTCAATTTTCGTCTTAGTGCGATTTGATGATTGATGACCAATGACGGATGGATGTCAACGAACAAAGGATTTTCTCGCCAGACAAAATTTTTACAGCCTCCAAAGCTAGTCCACGGAATCTTTGAAGTTTCGTTGCGCTTGCAAAAATTTTTGGTGGGGTGGGTGCAAAAAAATCGTTCGCACTAGAAATGGCTTCGCTTTGACAGATTTTTTGGTAAATCAAACAAAATTTCGCGTAGTGCGAACAGGCCCTTAGTTACGAAAATCCGAGTGCACTCTTTAATCGACGCCGAAAACCCAAGGCGGATTACCCTCCACCGAACAGATATCTACCGAAACTTGTCGTTGGGTGCCCCTGTCTGATCACTGTCCTCTTGCGTTATAATCGTTCGGAACTTGAATGGTACGGTTAAATCTGTGCGAGATTTACCCAGAAGAGTGGACGAAAGCAATTAACTAGGCGAGGTTTAAATATAGCCGCAGTCAGTGATAATAATGAGCGCCTCGTGGAATAAATTTAACCGTCTTTTCAATTAATCGAAAGCACTACATCCTTTTCACCGCAAATTGAATCCCCGTCAAAGGCTTCGATCGTGCCAATTCCCACAGCCTAAGCGAGCTTTTCACAGGAGCATGCCAAGATTCCAGTTATCTGCATGTGACAGCCATATATCCCAGAGGCATCCCGATGAGCTAACGGTTGTAATATGGCATCAGAACACGCACTTCGAAAAACAAGTTCCGTGAACTTACCAACTAGGGCTATCGGAATGAGTAGACACGAAGCTACTGAGATTGCAAAGCCCATCATAGAGAACTTAGCGCTCAACTCGTGCAAAGTTCGATCAACGTTTGCGCTTCATCGGGTAACTCAGACATCGAAGCATGAAAAGCACAGTATTCCCACGACAGGAGTACCGAGGGATAGAGTTTCACTCAGCTGAACTCTCTAGAGGTCGTCTACTGTGTTATTTGCATATGCAATGAGTAGCCTTTTCGGCTCGTCACGTAATCTTTCCTCTCCAACAGGAAACGGTGGCACATTCCCTTCCATTGTTAGCAAAGATCAGCCGGAGTCCACGTGAAAATTACTACAGAGCCAATCGAAGCTAGGTTTTTGCGCGATGTCAATCAAAAGCAGCGTTTTAAAATGCTCCTTTGGGACCCCTTGAGGAGATTTATGGTTCTCCGCGAATTCCCTTCCAACTCATAACTTTTAATCTCCAAAAAGCATATATTGGAAATAATTTTTCCTCTGATCAATCGCATAAAATACTGCTTGATAAGAAAACTATCCTACTGCTAATTCACTCTTTTATCTTTAAACTAAACTACTTTATTGCTCTTCAGTATGGAGTAATACTCAAAGAAAAAACATTAAAAAGTTGCAATATCTTCAAAACTTTGCA
>JAEMWC010000800.1:400000-409008 GCA_016490735.1 Pachyseris speciosa | reverse complement strand
GACTCCCTGGGAATTTAGTCGCGAAACATTATCTTCATTACGAGCCGTTACAGTAAGATCAAAAGCTTTAGAACGTGTTACGTTTGATTTGTAGTCTCTGTACAAGTGATTTGCCACAAAGTAATTCTAATATAAAGGCAAAGAAGAACTTTCAATTCAAGAAAGGTAAATAAAAAAGAGTAAAATCCGTTAACAGGTTGCTCTTTGATTAAGAATGGCATCTGCTTGCCGAACTGAAATGTTGCCTGCTCTAACTTGACTTCTTTCTTTCAAATTACAGGTATATGCACTTCAACTTGATGTATGACCTTCCTGAGGGTTTCTTCTCTGAGATGAAAGATATAACACGGATGTAAGATGACATTTTCATTCTTAAAAATTTAACGTTAACGATTGTGTTGATTGTAATATCGTATCTAAGTGTTGTGAGACAGGGCCTACGGTTTATCGTCCTTATCCGAGAAGTCTGAGAGAAAGTGTAACCGTTTGTAGATGTAATCACAAAGGTAGCACTTTCTCCTCAATTAATTAAAGACCCTGAGTGTTGGTCCGGCCGGGGTATCAGCCCGTGACTTCCCGCACGATAGTCCGGTGCTCTACAAACTGAGCTAACCGATCGGTGAATTCGCACTGATTCCGTGAAATTCACCCCTCTTGTCCCGGGAGGAAGAGTCTGGCAAATTCGTACTGCAACTACTCTCAATTCAGTTATCAGCTCTTCTGTTTCATATTCGTCAGCAACTCAGTCCGTTGATTTTTTTGTATAACATGGCTTATAGAGGAACAACCCCAACTCCACTCCATCCTCTGTAATGTTCACGTGAGAAAATGCCCTTTTTTTTTCGTTAACTTAATCTTTGCACCTGTTCGAAATGCACAGCGCGTTTTTGCGCCTTTTAAAACCAAGTCTTGACTTTTTTATAGGTTGTAAAGGTTACGAAATCTAGTCTTCATCTGTCCAAGATCGAGTTAGTAAGGGACATGGGTGTAGTTCTGGTTTGACGTCACAAACTGCTTTGCATGCATGTTTACATAGACTTACCGCGATGCAAATTAGTTTGAGGCGCCAAACCTGGAATACTTCCACGCCCCTTACTAGCTCGGTCGTGGGACAGATGATGGCTAGATTTCATAACTTTTGCAGTCTACAAAAAGTTGGATTTGGTTTAAAAACGCGCAATGCAGTGCGAACAGATTTATTTCAGGAAAAATATATTTTGGGGTTAGGTGCACTTTAAGTGTAAAGGACAACTGGGGAAACCATAAAATAAACGATAAATGCTATTTTACGTTGACATACTCTGGATACGTACCCCTATTATTATTCAGCACACCGTGACAATGTCTAAATATGGTCATAGCGCGCTCAATATTCGTCATGCTTACTCAACAGATATCAGTCATTTACTGTGTCGCGGACAAAAAAAATGGCAGCTTTTCGGGGTTTTTTGCTATATGAACGCAGAAAATTGTACTTTGTCATCAAAGTGCTGAATAATAAGAGAATTATCCTGCTCCATCTTGCGGAATATAGCCTGGTTTTAGCCAACTTGCACTAAACCGGAATATTCCGCACAATTTCGCAGGATAATCTTTAAATATCTGCAGCTTGCAAACATGCAAACATTTTTTTTTAATAAAAAAATTGGATTTGGTGGTCTGTGTGCAACTTTCGCTTTGGAAAAGGGTGTTTTTGATTAAAAACGCTGTTCATGGAACACAGCAAGTTAAGTCGTTGTCAATTTCAGCTACGATGGAAGTCGCCAGCAGCATCCCGCGCTCTCACGGACATTTTAGATATTACAATTTTGGCGTTTCACAAAATTATTAAACTTTCTCACTATATATATTCACGAAAGACACTGGATGAGTCCTATGATGACTTGATTCTCTTTGAATTAAGTATTGTCTCATTTGTCATTAGAGAAGTTGATATTTTTGAATGAGCTTACATCCCATGAGATTCAACCGAGTAATAATTTTATAGGTGTTGTTTTTCAGCTTCATATTTGTAAAACGTTTCATCAACCTGTTGTTATTACATTTCCTTGTAGCAAAGACTTCATATTTTATTGTATTGTGTAACTGTACTATAAAAAATTTTTTTTTTTCGGTCTAGAACTCTTGATTCCAACATCATGTGCTGCCACGCGGAATTCAAGCAAGACGCAGGCTGTGACTATGTCATCAACGACAACTTCGCTAACTGTGACACCATGTTTCGTAATCCTGGACCAAAGAAAAGTATCTGGGTTATTGGAATTCTATCTCTGCTTGGTGCTGTCCTTGTTCTTTTCTGGCGAATGTTCGTTAAGGAAAAGAACGTTGCACAGTCTATTATGCTGATGCACGTGGCAGTGGCCGACGGACTGATGGGTGTATATTTGCTGGTTGTTGGTATAATGGATGCCGTATGGTCTGGTGTCTACTATTTGCATGATTTCTATTGGCGAACTGGACTTCCATGCCAAATAGTAGGAGGCACTGCTGTGTTGTCCAGTGAGGTCTCGATAATGATTCTGTCTCTGCTTTGCCTCGACAGAGTGAAACACATTGTGTATCCGAAGCGATTTAAGTTGCTAAACCGAAAGAAAACCCATGCGTTTTGCTTTGTGATCTGGGTGGTTGGGTTTTTCATTGCTTTCCTTCCAACCTTTGGCATCCGATATTTCTATGATCCAGAGTCAGGCATTTACTTCTATGGGAAATCTGTGGTGTGCTTGCCTATTCAGCTTACCCCTGAATTCATATCGGGTTGGGAATATTCATCTGCCATATTTGTTGGTCTGAACCTGGTTTTTGTGGTGTTTATTATCGTTGCATATGCAATGATATTCGGTAAGACCTACCTGTCTAAACGCCGCCTACGCCTTCAAGGGACAAGAAGGGAGAGGAAAGCCAGGAGCCAGACAGCTGATGCAAAGAGGGAGACATCACTGGCCAAACGTCTTGCGGCCATTGTCCTGACTGACGTAGTCTGCTGGGCCCCAATTATAGGATGTGGAATGGGATCAGCGGTGGATAAAGCTTTTGATCCACCAGGTGATATTGCTGTTTGGATGGCTGTTTTCGTTCTGCCAATCAACTCAGTGATAAATCCATTCCTCTACACCTTCTCAACTACAAAGGTACATAGCAACTTTTCTAGAAAACCATCTTCACTTTATTTTCAATATAAAATGAATGTATCTTACGGAAATTTCAAGGTCCTTTATCTCGTTAAGCCATATACAACTAAAAATTCCATTAACAGTAGGGGAATTTTTCAACCAGATCTCAGACATACTTACTTTGTCAATTTGGATGATCGTCTTTCGAGAAACTAAACTAAAGTTGTGGAGAATACCACAAGATATTCTACTTACATTGAAGTTTATAATAACGATGTTTATTTCATATTAAAGGTGCCACAAAATGGTCTAAAGCATGGCAGTATAGAAAAATATTCCCCATAATTAAGATTGCGGCATGCTCCAATATGGAAAGGCTTTTAATAAGAACTTGATTTCTTCCCTAGGCGCAAGAAATCTTGGAAAGAAATTGCTAAGGATTTGGAATTACATCCGAGGAATTCCCACCTGTTGCGAAGATGACGAAGGTACATTCGCTTTTGCACATATTACATGTTCTAAAATATTTAAGATAGTACGCGCCCACTTATTGGTTAATAGGTGTGTTTAGATGAGAGTATGTAAACACGGTTGTGACGTCACGCTGTTTGTGTTTCCCGGTAGAATCTGAAAACATTTCAAAGCTTTCGCAAAACTCGTACAGCAAATTCAAGTACAAATATTAAGGAAATGGAGAAAGAATTGCCAAATTTCGATTTGGGGCTTAGCTTTCTCTTTCCCCGTCAGCCCGAGGAAAGAAAGCAAAAGAAAACCCACAGCGCTTTGCCTGCCTCGATGATCGTGAGCTAGACGACCTAAAGCGAAGCTAAGCGGACAAAATATGCAACAATATAGGCAGTAAACGTTTTCAAAAGTAATTTTTACATTAAGTACTACATACTACAATAAAATTCTTTATAAGACATTCTTTATTTAAAAAAATGTACACGAAAACGCACACCAAACTATTATGGATGTAAATGTCAAACTTTGCGCGGCCGATCGGTTGCCGTGTTTTGGCTGTCAAATTAGCGTAAAATGTATTTTATCTGAGACCTTTTCAGCTTAAAAATATACTTCAACCTGGATCCGCTGCTTGGGCTATGATTCCTATCCAGCAAAACTTCACAAGGCCCGATGAGCGATTCAACTTCTCAACCTTGATATCGGGCTGCCACATCCGGCAAGTTCGAGACATTTTCAGAAGCGGTCAAGCACAGAGACATTCATTTCCAGCTTAAATATACTTCTCATCTTGAAGTTCTTTCCTTACCGATTCGTATATTTTGAACATTTCTTCCGGTTCTCACCGAACGTTCGATATTTTTCTGCAGGATTTCGGAGGAATCAAGGCTGAAATCGCTTTGATCAACATGGCCCTCGAATGTGGCTTGCCAAAACTTTCAACTTGATTTTGACTTTTATAGCGCGAATTCTGACTGGTTCATGTGTTATCAGTTGCGCGTTATGATTGGCTAGTAGGAAATCCGATTTTTCAGAGCGTGTATTGAGAAAATATATTCAATCAAGAAGTAAATAAACAAATGCTCTCTTCATTTGTCGAATTGTTTTATTTAGAAATATTTTATAAAAGCAATAGAGGACTTTTTTCCGTGTTTACATAGCCTCATCTAAACACTCGGGGGTTGAAAGAGTTCTCGAAAGTTATGCAAACCCTCGACTGCGTCTCGAGTTTGCATAACTGTCTCGAATTCTCCCAACCCCCCTCGTGTTTAGATGATGATGCTATGTAAGCGCGAAAAATGTCCTCTATTGCTTAATATTATTCAACAGATTGTGACAATCTTCGTCGTGCGTACTCAACAGAAGGGGTATCGAATGGTCTCTGCGAGCATTTGCGAGCACGCGAGCACTGCGTTTTATTTTGCAAGCACGAGCAGTGATCAAATTTTGTCTTGCGAGCAGCGAGGGCATTAGAAAATTGCAACTGGCGAGCAGCAAGCACTTCGTAAATTGTCCTCTAGGTTCTGCCGGCAGCAGGCTAACTTAGCTGAATATTTAACTTCTTGTGCTACAATTTACTTGACCATGGCGGTGAATTAATTGATAGGGAAATTAATTTTCCGATGTTTAAGCAATATACCACAAGTTTCTATGGTTTATAGGCTGATAAACTACTTGGGATGTTGGAAGAACACTCGAAGAATTCGTAAATCACTCGCCTGAGGCTCGTGATTCAAGAATTCTTCAACTGTTCTTCATCGGAAAGTTAATTTCCCTATCAATTAATTCAATTCTTAATTCCATTATTTATTCACACTATAAAGGGCATTTAAATACCATTTCAAAGCCAAAGGAATGACAATAATAAAGCATTAAGAAGTGATTAGCCGTTAAGGAATAATTTCATATGTGAGCGGTGGCCAAAGTAGCGAAAGCTTTCTGGTTGGACACCGCCATGTTCAAGTAAAATCTTTTATGTAATAATTCAAAAGACGCGTGAAATTTCCATGAGTTTACTGGTACAATAAGCCAATCAGAGCGCGCGAATTGGCTTTGGTTATTATATAATAATAATTGACTGAAAACTCAAAGCAACGTGGCTTTTTTTAGGAGTTTCAAGGAGCTAACATGGGTCAAAATGAACCTGGACTGAGACCATTCTCAACAATTCAGACCTGACTGGCAGTAATGACTGGTCGAATAGCTCTATTTCAAAGTCGCCTTTAGATTTTACTCCCTGCTTTCGCAAGTCACTGGCTGATGTCGGCTTCGGGAAAAATTCGTAAATGCGTCACTTTCAATTAAACTTCATTGCATGTAAACTACACTGCCACTTGACTGCCATATTCAAAGGAGTTCAGTACCACGTAGAAACGCATTTATTTCTGTACCAAAAAACCTACGAAAAACGATTTACGAATTTACGAACTTTCGAGCAATCGCCCGAGCAAATTTCAACGAAAATCCGAGCATGTGAGCAGGTGCAAAAAACACTACGAGCACTAGCAAGCGAGCACTCGCCAAAATTTTGCGAGCAAATCGAGCAAAGGTCAAATTTTGCGAGCACTTGACAATTTTAAGGGACCATTCGATACCCCTAACAGATATCCTGCGTTATACGTAATTTCGTGTGTCGCGGAGACAAATGGCAACTTTTTCATCTTTTATGCAATAAAAGCAGAAAATTTTGCTTTGTAATTAATGTGTTGAATAACAAAACAATTATGCTGCTCAATCTTGCGGAATATCCCCTGATTTTAGCCAACTCCTCCTACGGCCTCGTCGGCTAAGTATCAGGCGATATTTCGCGCGATCTCGCGGATAATTGTTAAAAACATGTAACAAATAATCGACAACAATAACAGTATGTAACTAATTCTTTACGAATTTTACTTCCTTAAAGATAAGTTGAGTCGATATTAATCTACTTGTTATTTCCAGCTTATTGTACTTTTGATGTAATTACGTTTCTTTCTTATTATGTTTGT
Source organism: Pachyseris speciosa (assembly GCA_016490735.1). Taxonomy (NCBI): domain Eukaryota; kingdom Metazoa; phylum Cnidaria; class Anthozoa; order Scleractinia; family Pachyseridae; genus Pachyseris; species Pachyseris speciosa. The sequence goes on along the minus strand of JAEMWC010000800.1, from coordinate 402,446 downwards.
TTCTTTTTCTCTGATGGCGACTTTCCTCAAAGTTATGGTGGCTTAGATAATAACGGGGCGCTGTGGGGCCTTAACAACCGCTGATAACAATCGCTTAGCAACGATTTGCACACCTTAGCAAAATTAATCCTGAGACATTTCAACCGACGTACATGTAGTCATCCCTCTCATGTTCGATGGATATATGTCCATTGCAGTGGAATGCTGTGTAATAAAAAGACAATATTATCATTGGTATTTTAAAGAAACACTTAGTGGCTTCAGATAAAGAGAAACTGGCATACCTTTTTTCCATATTAAAATAGTTGTAAAGTACATTACATTTGCTGTTGAATTTTTATCTCGCTCAGGTCAGTGACCCTAACTCATTATATCTCGTGTGAGACACACTCTTTCAGTTTTTAAAAACTGGGCAGTGTAGCAGTTGCAGGAGTTCTCTCTGTCAAACATAGATAGGTGGACACATGTACTAAGGGAAGATATCGGTAGGCATGTCAGGTATTATATTTTTGGCTCAGATCATTTCATCAGGTTTATGGCTGATTTATTTCTAACGATTTCAATAGTAGAAGAGGAGGAAGAAGCTGAAGAAGATGAAGATGAAGACGATGAGGAATATGACAGCAATGAGGGTAATTATTCAATATGAAATGATTATCAGAATGAAGACGCCGACAAGTTCAGTTCAGTCTATTTTAACAGTCCGGGATTTCAATCGATATCGCAAGTGCCTTTTTTTTTGTCAGTCTTTCATTCATTCATTCATCCATCCATCTTTCCAATCGATCCTGCGTTCATTCATTAATATTTATCTTTGGTTACTCTTTCCATATCTTTTGTTAGATGAAGACGATCAGGAAATGATTGAGATACAATTTCTCTTATTCCCTCCCGGGAAGCAAGGTGCTTTGCATTTTTTTTTTTATTTTATTATATTTTATTTTTGTTTTTGATTTTTAAATAGTCAGCTCTTGGTATTCAAATAAACTTTAAACCCAAACTCAGTAGCAGTTGCAGTAATTTTCATATTTTTGTTTGATTTGTTATGGGTTTGTTGGTCTTGATTACATGTTGGTACATTTTAGTGACCTTCTAAGATGGATAATCAATGGTGACAGCCAATTGGAAATCATAACGTAATTACTAACACATATAGTCTTTTATTTTTTTCTGAAGCATCTCAGCGGGCCGGAATCCTAAATCCTTGAATCTGATTGGCTAATAATGCTCTCTTAGCCGGTCCAGCTTTTTTCCATCCGGACCGGCTTGCTCGGTCCGGAATTGGCGGGAAATCTTGAAGTAAAATTATTTTATTAGTCGGCGCGACGAAACGTTGAATTTTTCTTCTTAAAATACAACTTTTCGCCTACAAAACTTTGCAAAGCGAATGAAAACATCAGCAATGGAGTAAAACCCTGGTTAATTCTCAAAAAGGCGAGTATTCACTTGATTTTGTTGACAACACTGAGATGGTTTGCTGTTTTTCGAGTTGTTGTTTTTCTTGAACTGTTGATATGCCGTTAACTTACAACGACTAACTGCAGAGCAGTCTTTTGAGCTCAGTTTTTCGGTTGACATCCGTTATTTTGTTTGGAGTTCTATTTTCTAATCTCGTTCAATTTTGCTTCATTAAAGAAAATTTGATTCGTAGCCAGAAAATGGTCAAACAAACACATCGCAAGGCTGTGCAGGTTGCCTGAACTAACGTCAACACGTTTTTCTTGCGTAGATTTCTTATTTTAGCATTGATTTATGAAGTTCTTTTGAAGAATAACGAAGAAGAACTTGAAATAATAAGATATGAAGAAAGAGACTGAGATATTTAAGTATTTTTCACTAAGGGGTATTCCTCGTGTTTTACGCACTTTCGTTAAAACCGAATTTGAAGTCAACAAGACAAAGCAATAAATATATTTGTGTGAATGTTTCAAAGATCATTACTTAGTTTTTTTAATTTAATCTCGCTGTGCTTGCTTTGAAAAATCACTGTTTGTTTTTTTATATTTATTGCTCCAAGATATATTTGAAGTTTTGTGTTATCGGTAGTCTACCATTTTTCTCTGAGAGTTGACGGCTTTTTTATGAGCTAAATTTAAACTGTGACAGTGCGACGAACCGCGCGTAGAGAGACTCTTTACACACCATTTTTCCTTGTTCATCTTCAGGAAAAAAAACCGCAGAAAAAATAAATCTGTTATTCACCGGCTTAGGTCGGTCCGTATAGGGAAAAACTGTGCCCTCGGCCTTGAGTACGGCCCTCGGCCTGCGGCCTCGGGCCGTACTCAAGACCTCGGGCACAGTTTTTCCCTATACGGACCTCCCAGCCGGTGAATAACATGTATATCATAGGAAAAGCTTTTGGACATACTATTCTACTGATACATTGGTACCTAAGTCGGTATCTCCTTTTCTAGTTAGCATTTTAACCGGCACTGTATGCTTTAAC
>JAEMWC010000800.1:345000-395000 GCA_016490735.1 Pachyseris speciosa | reverse complement strand
ATGAATCCTCTTAAAATTGAGGTTTAAATCCCCGGCTAAAGGATCAACATTTTCATCCAACATCGTCAGTTGTCAAACATAACGTTGGGTGGCTAAACGCACAAACAATGTTTGACCAAACACTAGACAGAGTGAGTCCACAGAACGCGGATTTTTTTGCATATATCGCTGAAATTTCGACGTTTGGCATTTGGTTGCTTTTTACCGGCTGTACACGCTTTGTTGGTTGGGGTTGCTAAACGATCAAACATTTGTTTTTAACGCGAAATGTTGGATGAAAATGTTTGATCTAGATAGAACATGGGAAGCCATTTAAGAATAAATGCAATGTTTAGAAAGGGGCTTAACGGTCAAACACGTTGTTGGATGCCAATATTTGTTCGCTTTTAGGTTGTTAAATTTGTTTTCGAAGAAACATAGGCGTCGTGTATTGTTTGATTATAACATCTTAATGTTTTGTTGTTTTTGAACCGCAGTTAATTCCTTTTGACTGCTCTAAACATAAATTAAATATTGGCGCAAGGAAAGCCATGCGAAGTTTTTCAATACCTGTGGAAAAAAATAATCCTGGAGCTCCGCTTTTGGGCTGGGCTAAATCTTTAGTTTAAGCTGGGATTAGACCTTAGACTAGTAAGGCATAACTTGTGGTAGTAGTCCCTCTTAAATCGTTCTCTAAAACGCGTAAACTTGAAGGAAAAATGAATTTTTGTATGTTAGCAATAGGTGATAGTCACTACGACAAAAGCATTCTCGATCGATGAACTACGATTGCAGATCTTCAAAACTAACATAGAGCGAAAGCTGTGTGGTTGACAACGCAGTGCATCTAAACTGCTGGGAATTTCTAATTGCGGTCGCCATGCTATGATTTTTCCTGGGGGTGAGGGTGCTCAGGGAGAATCAGGTGAACAGAATCATCTTAAGTCTTACAAGATGAAAGGTGCCTCTCAATTCTCTCCCAATATTTTGATCTTTTTTAATGAGTGTCTTAACTGTGTAAGCACCATGTTATAATTAAAAGATATGGGGTCACCATGTTCGATGAAATGGTTTATGCTGTTTTGGCTGCAAACTACTATGCCACGGAAATGAACAAAACGTGTTTACCAATAATAACAAATTTCTTTGATACCATTATTGTAGTATCATCTCCTCAAGAGGTGTGCCACTTATTCCTCAAGGAATCCTTCAAAATATTTATAATTGCCGCAATTAAAATGTAGGAAACTGGATTCAGTCCCTTTTAATCACAATATCCTTGGTTATCTTATAGTCCGATGGGACAGAACTGTTCAACTTTGTCCACGGATATCGGTCTTGGGATGATTACCTGCGGAACATGGCAGCAGATGGTACATGGGGCGAACACGTCATTCTTCATGCTGCGGCAAACTGCTTTGAAACACCCATACACGTGATCAGCAGTCTGTCTCATGACCTGACCATTAACCCTGAACATGATGTTGGCGGCAGTAGCCAGCTTGTGCTGGGGCACGTTCACGAGCATCACTTTGTTAGCCTGCAACCCAAACCAGGTAAAAGAACTAACACACATCTAACTAAACATAAACCAGTTAGAGGGGTTTATTTCATTTTGTGTTTACTCACCTGTATCTCTCAAAACACAGCACATTTTTGAAGCATATAAAGTTATTTATGAAAAGTCTTCTGACATGAAAGCAGGATATCAGATGGGACACATGGAACTTGATACTGTATTGAAAAGTAACTTACTTTTCAGATACGTTTCAATAGCCACAGAAAATCTATGAGATGTAAAGTTTTCTTTTCATGCTTAAGATGCAAAATGGGCGACCCCGTAGAAACAAATGAAAATAAGTCCTAATGATATAACGCAATCAACTCATTAAAGTCAACATATTCATCGTGTTTTCAAGAATTTTGTGGATGCCCAATTTGAAGGGCCTACCCTGCACTTTCTTAATCACGCCCTCTTATGGTTCTTAGCAATGGTTTCCAGTTTGATGAATCAATGCCATTACTCCTTGTCACTTCACCTTCTAGACATTCCAATCATACGCATTGGTAAAGAGGTTGTGGCGTTATACGTTATGATATGGCTACAGTAAAACCGGTTATTCACAATGTAACTTATCTTCCTTGAGATTGATGTGTATCGCAAGCACGTTTCGCCGCAGAGCTTTGCAGAAATTGGAGTAGTTCATTTTTAGTCGAAAGTAACTAATTTTTATCATTGTAGAGTTCTTGTATTAGCGTGGATTCCCTTTTTGGAAGCTTAAATGTCTTCTAAGAGGTTTTTTAATGTGGCGGATCCAAGCTAATTGACTAGCAACTGGAAACTGAGACGTAATTAAGACGTGAAATACAACACGGGGGTCACCAAACTTGCTTGTGAGATAAACACAGTTAGACAGTGACCATAACTTGCTTAGCAATGAAAAGGCAACGTGTAGTATATCAAGTTAGAAGGACTGAAAATTATTGATCCATTAAACAACAGGGTCGCGAAAGTACTTCAAATCATTCGGGGTACCTAAAGAATCTCAGAATAAATACTCCGGTGTATTTTATCAATGCAGATGACGCAGTAAAGGAATTAGAGGAACAAAAAGGAAAGTCAGACCAAGAGCAGAAGGTAGAGGGAGCAGCAGAAGAAGATGCAGGAGATGAAGTGAATAAAGCAGAAAGTGAAGAAAGGGTAACATCTGCAGAGCCCAAAACTGTGCAAACAGAAACTGAGGATTTTGAGGCAGCAGTCGATGAAATGGCGACAGCAGCAACTTCTGAGGTCACTGAACCAGCAAAAGCTGACTTGGCGGAGTCAGAAAATCCTGAGGTAACGGAAGATGAAAGTGGTAGAGAGGACACCAAGGTGGCATCAGCAGATACGGAGTCGGTAGGATCAGTAGATGATAGCGATGGTAAAGTAGCAGCAGATGTAGAGCCAACAGAAAAAGCGGGAGAGGAAGAAGCTAAAGCGGCTGTAGATGGAGATGCACAAACTGCCGATGAAGCACAAGTTGAAGTAGCAGAAGAAGCAGAAGCTGAAGTAGATGAGGAAGCAGACACTGAAATGATGGAGGAACCTGTACATGTAGCACAGAAACCTAAAGAACATGAGGCGAAAATGGCAGCAGCAGATGTCGAATTGCCGAACCCAGCAAATGCTGATGAGGAGGTGAAAGCAGCAGACACTATCGCCATGGAGGCGGTCGATGCTGAAGATAGAAAGGAAGTAGGTGCTGAAGCTACAGAGGGACCAGAGGCCGAAGGAGTGAGGGCGAAATCTGTTGAAGTGGCTGAGGAAGAAGAATCTCACTCAAGGGAAATAGCAGATACGGAGATGGCAGAGACAGCAGATGCTGAAATGGTTAACGTAAGCCACACCGCAGCAGCCAAAGAGGGAGAAGTCCACAGCGTGGAAGTAGAAAAAGCAGATGCTGATGTGCCAAAGGAGGAGGCAAGTGATTCTGAATCACGTGAGGAAACAGGTGAAGGAGTAGTGGAAGCAGCAGTAAATGAAGTGGCAAGTTCTGCGGAAAGTCAAGTGGCAAAAGTAGCTGATGCTCAAATCGCATAAACAAAGATGGTTAAGTGGATAACGCAGCAGAAGCTCAGGTGTCTAAAAAAGCGTCAGCCGTGACGCGCCCTTACATGCAAAAAGAGTAGTCGTAGTGCAATGAAATATTTTACTCATCTTGCTTTGAAATGGTAGCTTAGTTGTATTGTTTATCTCACGAACTAGTAGTCATTTTAATGTTGATCACGAGGTTTCGTCCCATCTGCTGGTTTTCACTCAGGCTATGGTGCCGACTGGCAACCTAGTGTTATAAGTAGCACAATGACATTGGGTGACTAACAGATTTCCATTAATAGCAATTAATAACGGGATTGAGATTCGAGAAGAATGGAAGTCCACAATTAAACAACAGTAAAGAGGTTTGAAATGAACCAATCACCAACCGCCACTCTGCTACGCGGACAGGTGACATCATCGACTGAAGAAGTATGCTCGAAATGTCGTGATTCACATCCAAGTAACGACATGTATATTAAGGTACACGATAAAGCCTTCGCTCTCAAGTAGCTAACGTCGCTAAATTTAGTAATTGAGTTAGGCTAGACCCCCAGTCTTGTATTTCATGCAGACTCAATTTGCGTTTTACGGGTTATTATATTGTAAACTGTATACTCAGTAAGCACAGCCTTATTAAGGTGTATTCGGTAGGATTGTAGTAGGGTCATGCAGGTATGGGGTAAAGTGGGGCTCACACTTTTTTGTCTAGAGTAGACTTGTAATTTGCATGCATATACTCCTTTCCCTTTGTATTCGTCAGGCAGCAATCATACTTGGTGCTCTTTTTTCAGTGTTGAAAGGACTGAATACCAAAATGTCGCTATGCTTGCCTTATCTTGGTGCAGTAAGTGTTTTCAGATTGTTCTGTGCACAGTGCATGCACTGAAAGGCAGAATAGATCTCTATGTATTGAATTTGTGCTCATAGGTGGGTATTGACTCCACCTAATTGCTGTGAAAAACAAATATGAATATGAAGGGCGTGTGGTATTTAGACGGCAAATAAGTCACTATTAACTAAGAGTGTTTAAATTAGGTGTGGAGGCAACATTTCAATACGAGCAGAGCGTTGTTGATAATAAAGTTTTTGATGAAACCAGTTGGAAAGCGGTAAAAACATTGACGACAAACTCTTATAGTTTGGGAAACGTCTATGGAGAGTTCCGTAAATCGTTGCGATTTCAAGGTTGGCACCGCTCTCGAAAAGAGACATTTTGTGTAGCTTACGGTATATGCATTATCTATTATCTATTATCCACTGCAATTAAGTGTTCTTTTACTACCAGCCAATTTTACATATACCAACATAAAAAGTGATTTAATCAGGTTCTGTATCCTAAGCCGCAAGGTTAAGAAAGTCCACGACGAGTATACTTTAAGTATACCCAGAGTGTAATGTTCCGTAACCTCGTGTCCATTATAAATAACGAGGCGTATCTGAATATCGACAGATAGAAAAGTTCTTCAAAAGGGGAATGGAAGCATGGATAACTTTTGATTCAAAGTGTGTCTTAAGCAGCTTTTATGGACGTAGATGGGGCAGTGATTACTATTTGGTTAGAAACTGAAAAATGGCACCACCCTGCAAAAAGATTGGGAAACGGTCACTCATGCTGAGTTAAAACTCAGCAAAATGGAAGGTGCCCCCAAATTTAACATGTCTGTATGAACTGGCTCCTGATTGCACAAAAAATCCTCTCTCCTAGAATTACAGATAATCTGTAACTAGCCTTTGCTTTTTGGTAAAAAAAGGGTTATGTATAATCACTATACTTTGAGAAGTGTTCATGTGAAAGTCCTTTAGTGGCTCATAGGACTTTTTGAAGGACAAAAGTGCACTAAGTTTGATCCTTTGTAGGAAACGCAATATTGTTTACCCTGACAATACAATATGGTACCCGTTTTCTTGTAAAGCAATGCTGTTAATTTGATAAATAAAATAATTGAGAGAGATAAAAAGGTGAAGTGCTTGGAATTACTTGGAATTGCATAACCTGTGCAATGTGCAAAAAGTTACACATCGGTGAAACAGGAAGAAGACTACGCGACCAATTCCGGGAACACCTACGTAATAGATGACAAAGACGCATCCAAACCAGTCGCCCGGCATTTTAAGGTTGCCGTATACCTTCAGGGGTGTCTCTAATCTAAGGGCTGTAGCGGCTCCGTACTACAGCCCAGATACCATAAATCCTATATCAAATTAAAGCTAATGGTACTAGCTATTCGAATATTTCATTAATTTTGTAAGATTAAGAGTCTAAACTAGAAGGTCTAAATCAACTTTTGAAGCTACAACTAAATTTGATTTTTTATATTTGGGGAAGTTGATATTTTTCTGAAAGTCTGGAACCCAGAAGCTAAAAAAAAGCGTGTTGAGGTTTTCCTTTATTCGATTGACTTCAAAAGTTACAGAGCATTTTCATATTCGCTAGAAAAAATATCAGGGGCACCCAACGAGCCAAATCAACCAAAAGCTGTAGAAAGGCTCTTTTAAGTACCTTATGGTGTTTGAAGTCTGTTTAAAGTGATGTTTTCGTTAGCTAGAATAATTTCATCTGTTCGGATTTCCTAGCTGAAGTTTTAATTGCCCGAAAATGTTAGGGAACAAAATCTTCCTTTGAGAAAATGCAAGCTGAAATGAGCTTTCCACGAACTTTCTAAGGAACAATTTTCTTTTCGAAAATGCTAGGTGACGTTTTTGACTGCCAAAAACAGCAATTACGACCTTTACGAAAACCTCAGGGGTTATAATTTTCCCATTGCGAATCTGTTAGGCCACGTTTTAGTTACGAAAATCCGAGTGCACTCATTAATCGACGCCGAAAGCACAAGACAAACTACCCTCCACCGAACAGATATCTACCGAAACTTGTCGCTGGGTGCCCCTGAAATATCGACCGACCGCACGGAAATGGCTCTTACCGAAAAACGGATTTGAATTATCTAATTCCCCAATATGTTTTTGTTGAAGATACGTTAATCTAGCGGCTGTTCAAATTTCATCAAAATCGAACAAATCGCTCTTGAGTTGTAGCTCTCGAAAGTGTTCCCTTCGAGACAAACAATAAACTTTCCGAAAACAGCGCTAAAAAAATTTTTCACTACACAAACAAACACCGCCCCCAAACACCTCTAGTGACGATCGGCCAATCAAGTGTAATGTACGCTAACTTTTCTTCCGGTCACTTACTGCGGAAATTTTCCGCGTAATTTTATCTCCACACAAACACTCGTGCTTCAAACGGTTCATTGGTTTATTATTATGTCCCATACTGTCCGTCTTTGACTTTGTTTACTTGACCCACAGTCAAGCCGAAAAACTAAAGCGCACATCCTTCATAAAGCAAAGCAACTTTTTCGCATCCAATATTCCCGCGCAACTCGGTTGGCTGCATTCGCATTTTAAAATATACCGTTAACATCGACTTTTTAATGGAATCTTGTTTCAAGTGCGATCAGCTACGACAAAAGAAAAACTTTTGTTCTTGTATGTCAGCTTCACTATTCTGATGCTCGTGATACAAACCTGTCACATACTGGGGTGATAAACAATGACCCTTCCACGCGCTAGAAATTGGCCTATTGCGTCTGATGATTTCTAAGGTATCAGGCCCTTCAAACAGTAAAGAATATGAACTGTATATAGATTGCATACTGTGACACCAGTGATTATGGGGCGCCAAATGTTCAAAAATTATTTTATTAAATTATATCGAAATTATTTTAAAATTATTTCAACATATGTGATTATATCATACCATACTTTCATCTGTTATGCCGTTTGTTTGAAATAATATCTTCCTCTTTAATCATTTGTTTCATACAATATAAACTTTCCCTCGCATTATTTGAAACCATTGTTTGCCCCTAACACCCGTTATTTAAAACAATCGGCTTCCCCTACTGACTTTATTTCAAACAAAGTCTGCTAGGCAAATTCATTATTTCAAACAATATAACAATACCTGCAACATGATTTCAAACCATGAATTCTAACACAAACTCGTTATTTCAAACAATATAAGTTATGACGGTCATTAATGCAAGTGCGGCCGCAACACTACTAGAACAGAGACCTGAAAAACATTTTCAGGCTCTGAGCGGGATTCGAACCCACGACCTCTGCGATGCTGGTGCAGTGCTCTCCCAACTGAGCTATCAAAGCCACATGAGAGCGGTCGTATGCGGGTTAGCCCTTTATATGGACGTTATACTTGGCCCAAGTATAGTAAAGAATGAAATTAATTTTGTCCATAGTAGCAATTGAGTGATGACGGTCATTAATGCAAGTGCGGCCGCAACACTACTAGAACAGAGACCTGAAAAAATTTTTCAGGCTCTGAGCGGGATTCGAACCCACGACCTCTGCGATGCCGGTGCAGTGCTCTCCCAACTGAGCTATCAAAGCCACATGAGAGCGGTCGTATGCGGGTTAGCCCTTTATATGGACGTTATACTTGGCCCAAGGTCTCTGTTCTAGTAGTGTTGCGGGCGCACTTGCATTAATAACCGTCATCACTCAATTGCTACTATGGACAAAATTAATTTCATTCTTTACTATACTTGGGCCAAGTATAACGTCCATATAAAGGGCTAACCCGCATACGACCGCTCTCATGTGGCTTTGATAGCTCAGTTGGGAGAGCACTGCACCGGCATCGCAGAGGTCGTGGGTTCGAATCCCGCTCAGAGCCTGAAAATGTTTTTCAGGTCTCTGTTCTAGTAGTGTTGCGGCCGCACTTGCATTAATGACCGTCATCACTCAATTGCTACTATGGACAAAATTAATTTCAATATAAGTTATGGTTTCATATAATTCATGGTTTGATACAATTCATGGTTTCATACAATTCATAGTTTGAAATAATTTATGGTTTGGTATAATCCATGGTTTCATATAATTTATGGTTTCATATAATTCATGGTTTCATATAATTTATGGTTTTATATAATTCATGATTTGCTATAATCCATGGTTTCATATAATTCATGGTTTCATATAATTTATGGTTTCATATAATTTATGGTTTCATGTAATTCGTGGTTTGATATAATTCATGGTTTGATATAATTCGTGGTTTCATATAACGCATTACATCATACAAAATACGATGGTTTCAAATAAGTCATGGTTTGATATAAATTAAATTGTTTGCGCGATTATATGCGCAGTGAACGGAAAATCACGCACTATTCTAGCCTCGTCCTGATGAACACTTGACTGCATTTTAGCGGTGCTGTTTCCTTCAGACCTTTTATCACAGTCGTGTGAGTCCTCGTGATACACTCAATTTTTGAAACTGCTCAAAATGATGCCCACAAATTTGGCGCAAGATATGGCAACAGCGATAAGTCGTACTATTATGAGCTGTTAATCAACTTTCCCTTGTTCCCTCTTAAAATCAGGACAACGACAACCTTGTGTGGCTGAAAATGGGGAAGTGGGTGACAAAGTGCTCAATTAATGATTTAGCCCCATGAACCCCTGGAGTGTGAAGAAAAACAAAACCTACAGCCTACAACCTACAAAACCTACAGTGGATAAAGAGGAGGGAGTGGGCCTTCTCTCAGGGCCACTGTGAGCATACCTGGGTAGAGAGGAGGGAGTAATGGGCCTCCTCTCTGATTGGAGGGAGTGGGCCTCCACTAACCTAACTCCAGGGGGTAGAGACGGAGGGAGTGGACCTCCGGAAATCGAGTCTATGGGGGCAGGAGTGTGACGAGAGGAGCACTTAATCCCCACAAAATGCAAAGCATTCCCCCCATTGACGAGCCACAAGGGAATAATAACTGCCTTTCATTTTGCAAGGAGTGAGGGACTGTGTAGCATTTGCATTAGGATAAAAATGGGAAAGGTTGGGGAATAAAAAGCCCGAATAAACTTTAAGGCTTGGTGGCATGCCAGAATCCCAAACCTCCCAAAATAAAAGGCATCATTTCTGTTTGATTAGTGAGTTACAAAAGGCTGACAAGCTTTTGGGGAACCTGTGCCGGAACAGAAGGGGGAGTTCTAATGTATCTCTCAAAACAGTCTGATGACCAACGACCCAAAACTTTAATTAGCCAAGGGGGTAAGTTTGCTGATGCAGCTGTTGTGGCTGCCCCTATGCGAAAACTGTGCCCAGCAAATTCGCTCGAATCCAGACCAACCTTACTGATTAGGAGCCTTGTTGCCTTCGTGAACTTTTCAGGGGTCAAGAATGCACCAGATTCGTAGGAGAAAAGGGGGCCAGAGTCTGAAGAGAAGGGCCTAGAGTTCAAGTATGCTACCATGGCAGAAATGGGACAAAGGGGTGAATCTGTCTTCCCAATAACTATGGTCTGTCCCTGCCTAAAAGGGTCTGTTTTAGACACCTTGATGCACACTAACATGTACTTTGGTGAACATTTTGGCATAAAAGTTATGTCTCTTTTCATAAGGTGATGTTTTGGATCAAAACTTGAGTTGCAAGTAAGTTCACCTATTCGCAAGAAGCCAAAAAATGCTAGTGTCATTGCCGCCCGAGTGTCGGGCGGAGTTATGTGGAGTTATGTTCATTTGGGAACAGAATGTAAAAAATTGTCGCATACCAGAATCATATGTTTTCTTAGTGCTCTGGGCAAGGGCCATTCCCAGGTAGTGCTCTGCTTGCTTGGTTAGAGACTGTATAGATAAGCTGGGATGGGATCTGGGTTTGGGTTGGCATGGGGTGCAAGCTGGTAGAAGCGCTCCATCTGGAATCGAGAAAGAGAGTCGGCGATGTTGTTACTGATCCCAGGGACATGTACAGCTCGGAAATAAAAGTTATGCTGCAATGTGCAGAGTGTAAGGTCCCTTACTAAGTCCATGACCCGGGGAACTTTGGATCGCCGGGAATTGATAACCCCAACAACACCTTGATTGTCACAATGAAACTGAATACGCTTGGATGTCCAGTGGGGCCCCCATAAATGGCATGCAATATTTATGGCATATAATTCTTGCCAGAGAATGCTAATGCCTGGCTGGCCCAGTTGTTGAGAGGGAAGCCACTTTCCTTGAAACCATCTTTTTTGGAAGATTCCCCCGTAACCCAGGGAAGCGGAGGCATCGGTAAATAAGGAGAGGGTACCAGATGTGTCCCAGAGAGGGGATAGGAATAGCCCGATACCATTCAAGCTGGTAATAAACGTTCCCCACATTTTGAGATCTTTGTAGAAACCCATGGAAAGCTTAATGTGATGGTGGGGTTTCTTGACACCTCTGGTTAGATGAATTATTCGTTGCAAGAAGGGGCGCCCAGGGGGAATGACCTTGCAAGCAAAGTTCAGGGTACCTATCAATGATTGGAGTTCTTGAAGTGTTGCTGATTTCTGGGATTGAAAAGTTGAAAGAGCAGTTTGGATCCTCTCTACTTTATCCTCAGGTAGCCTGGCCTCCATTCTCCCAGAGTTAAGGATAATACCCATGAACTGAATAATTTGAGATGGCCCCTCAGTTTTGGCTTTTGAGATGGGGATATTCAAATTTTTAAAGGTCATGATCATACTGGACAGGCTTGCCTGACAAAGGGAATCTGGGGGTGAGATGGAACATGGGGGTTTTACTAAAAGGAAGTCATCTAAGATGTGGCACACAAATGAAATGGAACATTTGTTTAGCAAGATCCACTCAATGGCGTCTGACAGCTGATTGAAAAGGTAAGGGGCAGATCGAAGTCCGAAGGGAAGGACTTTGTCAAAATCATATTGTCCCTCCCAAAACATCCCCAGAAGCTCCCAGTCATCAGTGTAGTGTACACTGTATTAGACCGGAAGTTTACCAGAAGCCATTTCCGGGTTTCCCAAGATGCGTAGTGGGGTTGGTTGTAATGTGAATGTGTGTGTGTTCGGGGAAGCCATATTGTGTTAGCGTTAGACGTTGTGTTCATCCTGTAACATCGAGGCAGCTAGCCATTAAAGGACGAGATTTCACATCTGGCGACGAGGATGGGATGGTAGAGGACACCTTCGTTGTAGTTTCAAGTGGGCTTTGTATTTTGTGGAGGCACGGGTTGTTGTGATGCCCGGAGGTTCGAGCGAAGCAGGGAGTTCGGCGAGTGCCGCCAGTAGCAGTGAAGTTTCGACGCCTGTGGCTGTTGAAGTTGGGGGATTACAGCCTTTTCAAGTTAAGGGAGATCCGCATTCCATTTCACAGCGTTGGAAAAAATGGAAAAGGGCTTTTCAGTTGTACGTCACAAATGATCTGCAGAAACGAGGTCTTCTACTTCACACGGCCGGCCTGGAGGTACAAGAAGTTTTCTTTACCCTTGTGTCTGACGGTGAGGACAAGGACTACGCCGCCACTTTAAAGGTATTAGATGATTACTTTATCCCTAAAGCCAACGTGCCTTTCGAAAGACACGTATTCAGGCAAATTGGCCAAAATAGCGAGGAGACTGTTGATCAATTTGTCTGTCGGTTGAGACAACGTGCAGCCTCGTGTGACTTCGGAGAGCGGGAGGATGAGTACATCAGAGATCAGCTAATTGATAAATGCTATTCAGCAAAGTTGCGTAGGAAATTTCTTGAAAAACAAGGCAGTGTTACGTTGAATGACCTTTTAATAATCGCCAGGGCACAGGAAGCAGTTGATTTGCAAATGGAAGCAATGGGAGGGAACGCTTGTTCAGAGCAAGTGAACAGTGTCACTGACGTAAAGTTTGGTGTGAACAGTGAGAAGAGAGAGTGTTTTAACTGTGGTCGGGAGGACCATCTTGCTAGAGATTGGAGATGCCCTGCTAGAGGTCGTAAATGCGATCAATGTGGAGCAGTCGGTCATTTTAAGGTTAAGTGTCATAAAAGGCCACAGCGAGGTTCCCAACAGTGGCAGAAACAAGGTGCCAGCAGTTGGGGTAGGAAAATTGATCCAAAAGGAACTGATAGGGGCAGGAAGACCAACACCAATTATGTTGACAGTCACGCTGATGGAGAGGTGGAAAATGGGGAAAGGCCTAATTCTACATATGAGTATGTGTTTTCTGTGGGAGATGAGGTGAATCACAGTGATGGAATAGTAACCCTGCAGATTGGAGGAGTCATTTTGCCCAATGTTCTAATTGACTCAGGGGCGACATGCAACCTTCTTGGGAAGGAAACCTGGGAGTGGCTCAAGAATCAGAACGTCCAGTGTCAGACCCGCAAAGAAGCTAAGGCCTTATTTGCATATGGAAACACCAGACCACTGCCAACACTAGGAACATTTACAGCGGATGTCTCGTCAGCGGACACAAATGTCACCTGTGAAGCTGATTTCGTGGTCTTGGATGGAAATGGCAGAACTCTCCTTTGTCGAGACACAGCTGAGAAATTATATCTGCTGCGTATTGGACCTATGCATGCTGTGAACAGTGTTGGAGCAGAGGCTATGGGGCAAGATATCAAGGACAAATTCATGGAACTGTTTAATGGTGTAGGTCTCCTTAAGGGCTATGAGTTGAAGCTGAACATCGACGAGTCTGTGAAGCCGGTGGCACAACCTGTACGAAGGATCCCATTTGCTGTAAGGGAGAAAGTGGAGAGAAAGCTAGATGAATTACTGGTAAATGGAATAATAGAAGAGGTACCTGAGGGGCCAACTGGGTGGGTTTCACCACTGGTCGTCGTACCCAAACCTGATGGGGACATTAGAGTTTGTGTCGATATGAGACGTGCAAATCAGGCGATTATCAGGGAGCGTCAGCCCATCCCGACAGTTGAAGAAGTTCTCCAAGACCTAAATGGCAGTACAGTGTTCAGTCGAGTGGATCTGAAGTGGGGATTTCACCAGATACTTCTTGCAGAAGATAGCAGACATGTGACAACATTTGTTACCCACCGCGGCCTTTACAGATACACCCGACTCATGTTTGGAGTGACCTCAGCACCTGAAAAACATCAACAAATCATCCGGGATGTACTACGTGGCTGTGATGGTGTGGTCAACATTGCAGATGACCTGGTGATCCATGGAAAGGACCTTGAGCAGCACGACGAGAGGCTTTTTGCTGTCCTTGACCGGTTGAAGACGGCTGGTTTGACGTTGAACGAAAGCAAGTGTGAGTTCAGGCTACCAAGGTTGACATTCTTTGGGCATGAAGTAACACAGAATGGTGTGAAACCCAGTGAAGAGAAAATTGCAGCAATCCTACATGCAGACCCACCACAGAATGCCAGCGAAGCAAGATCTTTCCTAGGTCTGGTTCAGTTTGTGTCTAAGTTTGTTCCAGACTTGTCATCTGTCACGGAACCGATCCAAAGACTAACTCACAAGAATGTAGAATTCAAGTGGCACCCAGAACAGCAGGCTGCATTTGAGAAGTTAAAGGAACTGATCACGAGTGCAAATGCTCTGGCTTACTTCAATGTAGGTGGCAGAACAAGAATTGTTGCAGATGCATCCCCTGTGGGTCTTGGAGCGGGGTTAACTCAGTTGCAGGGCAGTGAGTGGAGAGTGATTGCTTATGCCTCAAGACGGCTGACAGATGTAGAGAGGCGGTACAGCCAAACTGAGAAAGAGGCCCTCGCTCTTGTGTGGGCTTGTGAACGCTTTAACATGTATGTTTTTGGAAGAGAATTTGAGCTAGAAACGGATCACAAGCCGCTGGAGTACATTTACTCACCAAAGTCAAAACCTTCAGCCCGGGTGGAACGGTGGGTCCTTCGCTTGCAGGCTTATGACTTCAAGGTTGTCTACAGGCCAGGCAGAACCAACATTGCAGATGCTTTGTCCAGACTGAATTGCAAGTTCCATGGTGATGATGGAGAACATTACAACTATGTCCATGCTGTAGCTGAGAGCAGCGTCCCTTGTTCCCTGATGTCCACTGAAATAGAGGAGGCTTCAGCTGGTGATCTGGAACTAAACCTTATTAAGGAATGTGTGAGAACGGGAGACTGGAGTAGGTGTAATGTCCCTGCATACTTGCAAGTGAAGAATGAATTGTGCACCTTTGGTCAGCTGCTGCTGCGTGGTTCCAGGCTGGTAATTCCCAAGGTGCTGAGAGAGCGTGTTTTGCAGTTGGCCCACGAAGGGCATCAGGGCATTGTTAAAATGAAATGCAGGCTACGTAGTAAGGTTTGGTGGCCCAAGATGGATGCCGATGCGGAGAAATTGTGCAAGAGCTGTCATGGTTGCCAAGCTGTCAGTGAATATGCTGCCCCGGAACCTATGGCACGAGCCTTCCCACCAAGCGGACCATGGCAGGATTGCGCTGCAGATATATTGGGCCCTCTTCCTTCTGGAGAGAATCTGCTTGTTGTGGTCGATTATTATAGCCGATATTTTGAAGTAGTTATCCTGAAGTCAACTACAAGTGCCAAGATCATTGATAGCCTTAAACCGATATTTTCTCGATTTGGAGTGCCCTATACACTCAAAACTGACAACGGTCCTCAATTTGTTTCAGACGAATTTGAAGCCTTTCTCGCAGAAAATGGGATAGAACACCGCACAACACCACCGTTGTGGCCACAAGCCAATGGGGAGGTGGAACGCCAAAATCGCACATTGCTGAAAGTGATCCAGATTGCTCAAATTGAAGGGAAAGATTGGCGCCAGGAACTGCAGACATTTCTAATTGCATACAGATCAACCCCTCAGATGACAACCGGGGCAACGCCATTTTACTTGATGTTCGGGAGGGAGATGCGGACCAAGCTACCAGACCTGAGGCGTGAGGCACCTATCACCAGCGAGGAGATTCGTGACCGAGACTGGGCAAAGAAGCTGTCCCAAAAAGAATATGTTGATGCTAGGAGGCATGCGGTGGAGAACCAAGTAGAAACTGGGGATAAAGTCCTCCTGAGAAACATGAAAACAAACAAGCTGTCCCCAAACTATGATCCAAGTCCTTGTGAAGTACTGGACAGAAAAGGAGGAGAGGTGACAGTTAGGAACAAAGATGGTGTTGAGATAAAGCGGAACGTGTCATTTGTGAAAAAGTACAATGAGAGACTCGCAGAAAGTGTAAACACTGGACATCTAGAGCAGCAAGACGTGGTCGAAACAGGGGAAACTAAGGGGGAACGCGAACCCCCAGAGCCGACTTGTTCGACAAGACCTGTGCAGCCCATCGTTAGCCCGAGTCTGGCTCAGCAGATGACTAGCCCGAGGCCAACTCGAACTATTAGACTACCCAAACGATTTGATGATTATGAACTGTCAAAAAGGTGACTGAACACTGTTATTTGGGGACCTGCTAGCAGCTGAACTTTGCATCTTACCGAACTGAACTTTGTTTCATGTTATAGCATTTAAGCTTGTGCTCCTGTTATATATATATATGTATTTTTGTTGGAGTTTTATTCCTTACAACAGCATGCTGTATTGTTTTCCTTTAAAAAAAAAAACATGGAGGGATGTAGTGTACACTGTATTAGACCGGAAGTTTACCAGAAGCCATTTCCGGGTTTCCCAAGATGCGTAGTGGGGTTGGTTGTAATGTGAATGTGTGTGTGTGTTCGGGGAAGCCATATTGTGTTAGCGTTAGACGTTGTGTTCATCCTGTAACATCGAGGCAGCTAGCCATTAAAGGACGAGATTTCACAATCAGGGTGAACAGGATAGAGCCGAAATGCAGACTCAATGTCTGTTTTTGCTAAGTAGCAGCCTGGGTCAAAGTTCTGGATAGCTACAACGGCATTATCAATGGTAATATATTGCAGGGAAAAATCAACCTTTTCAATAAAATAATTAATGCTGGAGCTCCCTGACTTTGGGAAGGATAAATGAAAAATGGTTCGAAATTTGTCGGAATGTTTTTTGGGAACAAGACCGATAGGGGAAACTTGAAAATTTTTAAAGGGGGGAGAGGGAAAAGGACCCATGGTGCGCCCTTTAGAAACCTCGTCAACTAAGTTCGCTGTGACAACCTCAGGATTTAAAAACGCAGTAGATAAGTTTTTGGAAAAACGAGGATATCTAGGACCCGAATACCCAATCCGAGCCCCCTCCTGTAATTCAGAGCATAACTTGTTGACAAATTCTTTATCAGGATGATTGGATAATGCCTGATATAAAAATAAAACATTTACAGGGGTAACTACACCCCCAAAGCTATTTGTCCCGGTGGCGGGAACTGTGGGGCTGGGACAGGGCCTTTCCTGCCCTGGGGAGGGGTTCTTTTCCTGGTTCAGAGAAAAAGGGGCACTTGATCCCTGGATGGTCTTTCCCGCACCCAGACCGGTTGCATTTGGGGGCATACAGGCAGGGGGTTCTGGCACAGGGAGCACAGTGAAAGTTTTAAGCCACAACTGGCTGTCTATGGTGGACCATTTTAAGGACTTATTTACAGCAGCCTTCTGCCGGAACTTAATATCATAGACACACCACCCTAACCCCTTATGGTATTTAGCTGCGTAACGAATCAAGGACAGATATTCTAATAATTCTGAAGCACGATGTGGAAACTGGCTAATTAAGACACCCATGTAAGCAGTGAAGGCTGTCGTCCACTCTGCTATGTCAGTGATGGATGTAACTTCCGCCTTGTTTACTTTAATCACTGAGTTATCTACGGTGAGGGTAAGTGGCTCATCGTGTGATGCGTTTAAAGAATTGGAAGAAGTTTAGCAAGTTCCATAAACTCACCAGTGAGAATTTCCTTGACAAGCTTGGCTGGGAGTTCGTGGACAGAATCCATCGTTGTGTCGGCGGACTGGGCTGAAGTATTAGGGATCTGTGACACGATGGCGTCATTGATCGCGGGTGGAAGAATTGGTCCTGTTGTCTCAGACCTTTCGCTCGCGGAGGATACTTGGGTAGCAGATGCGGGAGCTGGTGAGACCGAGCCGTTATGGAAAGCGCTAACAGCGGCTTGAGTGGCTGCAGAGGCGGCCTTTTCAATCGCTTCATTCAGTGATCCTTGGACAATCGATTGCACTTGCGTAAGTTGCGTTGGTGACAGAGGCCCGTCTTGGGAAGACTCCCGGTCCAATAGCTCTTAAACTTGACGCTGAAGTCGGTGAAATTGCAGCTCAAGGGGAGATTCCACGTGCTCGACGCCATCTTGGTTTGCGGGTGGCGTGCCTGTAAGGTTAGGCGCGTGACGCCGAGCTTCTTCGAGTCGTTTGATCAAAGCAGCACGTCCACCGGTTGTTGTCAGGTTTAGTTTGTTGCATAGAGATCGTAGGTCCTTCACGTACAACTTGTCTAGCTCCAGATCCGAAGGTAAGGGGCCAGGATCGGCCAATCTAGAGGCGTTCCCTCCTCGACGAGTTGGCGGCATAATGGTATGCTGTCGCACGGGGGAAACTCCGCTGTAAAGAGGTCAACAAGCCCGATCGCTGATTAAGTTCGCTTGGTAGCAGCGTCTAACACGATTCACCGATTCCCAGCTGCAGGAAACGAGGAAGAGCAGAGAATATTTCTAAAAACAAAATGCTGGCTGGACTAATTGTTTATCTCGCGTGGGAACGAAAGAGGACAGCAATCAAACTTTGCAAGCATGTATTTAGATGACAAGGTTCCTTCTGATTGGATGACTTTAGGATTCTCACGTGAGGTCAACATGAGGTCAGTGATTGGGTGTACGTTTCAGCAAAACTTCAAGCTCACAATAGAACAAGAGTTGTTGATTAACTGAAATTTATTTCATATGTTCAATAAATTGTGATTCTACAGTCTCACGCACAACCGGCCGACAATAGTAACACTGTCTCGAGTCATCAGTCGAGTTCGGGAGCAGCCAACACGAGCGTAGAGGCAGCCAGCACGAGCGCTACCACAAGCAGCGCTCCGTCTGGTTCCCATGCAAGTAGCCAAAGACCTCAGGTAAGTTCTCGCTTCATTTCAATGTCTTTTCCATTCACAAGGCCCAGTTGTTTTTAAAATTATATTTAGATTGTAGGTAATGTTCTGAGGTCGGACGGATTGCTTAAGCTTCCCGCCAAAAGTGATGCATAAATTAAAAGATATTCACGAGATAAGGAACTTCCCCACGTGCTATCCCAAAGTCAAACATTTAACGTGCCGACAAAGGGTCTCTCGGGTAT
Source organism: Pachyseris speciosa (assembly GCA_016490735.1). NCBI lineage: Eukaryota > Metazoa > Cnidaria > Anthozoa > Scleractinia > Pachyseridae > Pachyseris > Pachyseris speciosa. Next base: position 376,469 of record JAEMWC010000800.1, on the reverse strand, counting down.
CATTTTTTGTAGGTTATTGATATGTAGGTTATGTGTTTTTTATTATTATTATGTTATTATTGTTATATCTAGATGAACAGCAACAAAAGAGTTACAGAAAGAAGAAGAATGACCACGTGAAGTCGTCGGACGGTGAAATTTACGCTAGATGCTAACAGTCAGTTTGATAGTTTTTGAAAGCCAGTGTAGCTCATTGTCGACACCATAAACCTTCGCCTGACATGGGTTCTTACCCTATCTACAGGCATGTACTTGGCCGGCGAAAACAGGAAAGTGTTTTCCAGAAAAGACGAAAAACTCAGACCTCCTTAATTCGGTTTTTAACTCGTAGTTGCGCATCGACGAGTTAAAAGCGACCTTTGTTGCTTATGTCGATAAAACTCGTTATCTTTTGATATATCAAAATGAACACATTTCAATCGCATCATCGGACAGATTTGAAGAACTTGTCTCAAGGCGATCTAGCAACCAGTAATTAGTAATTATAGAAATCAGACGAATGTTTTCCGGGATGTTTTCAAAGGTCCCCAATGCTACCACCTTTTAAAATTTTTGTCTGTTAAGCACGCATCAAAGCCTTGACAAAAGTCACGCGTCTAATGAAGTAAAGTGCTTTCAATTATTGTAGTTTATCGCGCTTTTATCTAATCTCTGTTTATATAGCTGACGGGGAAGAGTACAACTGACAAAAGCGTTTCTGTTTCGGAGCCCCATTTTTCTCCAGCGTCTGGTGTATCTAATTTTCTTAGTTTTTAGCAGGGCTAGGTATTATTCCCACATGCTCTCAAGTACTGAGTTTTGTTACCGAGGTATGGCCCTAAAACGTCTCTCTAGATATCAATAAGCTACAAAAAATGATACCCGAGAGACCCTTTGTCGGCACGTTAAATGTTTGACTTTGGGATAGCACATGGGGAAGTTCCTTATCTCGTGAATATCTTTTAATTTATGCATCACTTTTGGCGGGAAGCTTAAGCAATCCGTCCGACCTCAGAACATTACCTACAATCTAAATATAATTTTAAAAACAACTGGGCTTTGTGAATGGAAAAGACATTGAAATGAAGCGAGAACTTACTTGAGGTCTTTGGCTACTTGCATGGGAACCAGACGGAGTGCTGCTTGTGGTAGCGCTTGTGCTGGCTGCCCCTACGCTTGTGTTGGCTGCTCCCCGAACTCGACTGATGACTCGAGACAGTGTTACTATTGTCGGCCGGTTGTGCGTGAGACTGTAGACAGCTCATAATAGTACGACTTATCGCTGTTGCCATATCTTGCGCCAAATTTAAGGGCATCATTTTGAGCAGTTTCAAAAATTGAGTGTATCACGAGGACTCACACGACTGTGATAAAAGGTCTGAAGGAAACAGCACCGCTAAAATGCAGTCAAGTGTTCATCAGGACGAGGCTAGACTGGTGCGTGATTTTCCGTTCACTGCGCATATAATCGCGCAAACAATTTAATTTATATCAAACCATGACTTATTTGAAACCATCGTATTTTGTATGATGAAATGCGGTATATGAAATCATGAATTATATCAAACCACGAATTACACGAAACCATTAATTACAGGAAACCATAAATTATATGAAACCATAAATTATATGAAACCATGAATTATATGAAACCATAAATTATACGAACCCATGGATTATATCAAACCATAAATTATTTCAAACTATGGCTTATATAAAACCATAAATTATATGAAACCATGAATTGTATCAAACCATGAATTATATGAAACCATAACTTATATTGTTTGAAATAACGAGTCTGTGTTAGAATTCATGGTTTGAAATCATGTTGCAGGTATTGTTATATTGTTTGAAATAATGAATTTGCCTAGCAGACTTTGTTTGAAATAAAGTCAGGAGGGGAAACCGATTGTTTTAAATAACGGGTGTTAGGGGCAAACAATGGTTTCAAATAATGCGAGGGAAAGTTTAAATTGTATGAAACAAGTGATTAAAGAGGAAGATATTTTTTCAAACAAACGGCATAACAGATGAAAGTATGGTATGATATAACCACATTTGTTGAAATAATTTTAAAATAATTTCGATATAATTTAATAAAATAATTTTTGAACATTTGGCGCCCCATAAGTGATCAATACGTTAAGGCGTCGATGTCGACGGGCCAAGGAGAACGTGACGATTTCGGAGAGAAGTAAGCTAAATAAACCGAGGCCTGGATATCAAAGGGTTAATCTATTCAAAATATTTACTAGAAAAGCTACACATCATATTGATCCACTGAACATTGTTAGTCTGAATATTTTAATCCCATAAAATATCCACATTAATTAACAGCAGATTTTACAACCCGTCTGGGCGTGCAAACAAGCCCTTAACATGTAACTAACACAAAAAGGCAAATTTCAAAGCCAGACAATCAGACAAGGTTTCAGACCTTGCAATTCTTTTTCTGTTTATTGAGCTATAAATTCCTTATAGCTGTGTGCCTGCCTGCAATATAGTGGACTAGTGGCTGCGATACTGAACTCATAACAGACAGGCCACTTGGGAAAGGTTAGTTTTGTCACGAAGAATATTCTTATGCAAGAGCTCAGAATTGACCGAGGTCCAGTATATGTGTAATTTTGGAGGGTTGAATATTTTCCCCAGTGGTTACTCCTAGAAAAATTGGGTGGGAGTGTGCGGCCCCCTTCTTGAAACCCCTACCCTATTTCAGACGAGAATCTGCGATTTTCCCTACCCTATTTCAGACCAGATCAAAAATTCGATACTTTTTTTTTTCCGACCTATTTCAGATCTGTTTTACGTACACGGTTGGCGTAAACATCATTTGATAAGGACGTTTGTTGGTGGTCTTCTCGCCTTATGATGAAGTAGCTTCTTCTAAAAACATACCCAATTCAAGACTAGAGTGCACAAACCATACCCTATTTCAGACAAAAATGGTCAAAACTGATACCCTATTTCAGACAGGCTAAAAAACTTTTTTCGTCTATTTTCAAACCGGCTCCTCCCCCAAAAGAAACCTCACCGGGAATTTTCCAGACTGTAATAACGGGGTATGTTAAATACCCGGGGTTAAATAATTGTGTTTATATAGATTGTAGGTAATCAATTTCGTTTTGGGCAGGCTCGTGAGGTTTGAATTCCTTATTCTCAAGCTGCGCAGATCTGCCGCTTGTCGCCGCTACTTTCACGGCTTAATTTTCTTGGAGAACAAATAACGGATAACGGTAACCAAAATTCATTCTGGGAATGAATGGCCTCTTGATCTCATCTAACAATTTTGATATCATGTCGCACGTGAGGATCAGGGAGAACGCATATAAAATTCTAGTTTTAATTAGGAAGAGAAGCGGGACATTTTTTAACCCATCAATCAATTTAACTTGCATTGCAGATGGCACTAAACCACACTGGTTTAGAGCCATAGGAGGAACTAAACGACGACTTAATGACTGTTTTAACAAACATCGCAGAACAGTTGACATTGACAAACCAACAGCTCTAAATCCATTGCAGTATCAGAACATTTTCTTGTTTGTTTTTATTATTTATAACCTCTTTTGGACAGTGTTTAAGTATAGACAAGAGGAAACAGATATTAGTTTGAAGCTCCATACACATCCAAAAACCGGAGCTCACACGACAGTTCTACTGACTCCGTTTATAGTGCAAATCTATCGATATTTTGCGCCGTATACCAACAGTGTACAGTTTCTCAATTGCTTCCGGCACCCACGGTTACAGAAATTTCCTCCCAGTGTTGGAGGATTTGAATGAAATAATATTGAACTCTCAAATAATAACTGAATGATAATATATTTTTGCCGGGGCTTCAATTTGCAAACTGACGATTTTCGTAGTCGTTGCAGGGAACATAGTGCAGAAGTAATCGTTTTATCCGGGTTTCCGGATTAAGCTGACTCACAGCGATTAACGTGACGAACACGTTCTTTTCCCTTCGAAACAAAAACAAAAACATACAATTTTCAGGGTTCAGAACAATGTTTACTGTTTTAACCATAACTCAAACTTCACGCTTATCCAAATAGCCTCGTACTGAAAATTAATGTTCTTTAAATGTTTCAAACGTAACAATGAACTTATTAATCGTTCACTAGTAGAGTCCAAGTCCTTGCTCTACACTGACATTTTCAGTTTGCTTTCAGCAGATCTGATCGCATGAGTGGGGCAAAGGAAAATACGGTATCCAGTGTATGTGAAGCCACAGGGAACCCACACTAACTGTGTGGCCGATGGGTATTTTGAATTTAGTTGAATATCAAATTTTCAACCAAGCAACCGTGGACAATAATCCTGCTGGTATACGTTGGATCAAACTGGTGATCTGATCGGCGTAATAAAATCAACAGAGAGTATAAAAGCAAGGGCCGATACAACGTAGAATGGTTTTAAGTTTTGTGTACTATATTTCGGCTGGCCAAACCAGCCTTCTTCAGGTACAATACTAATACTGATAACATACCACCTAATCTTGCTGATAACGTCTCCAACTCAGCTCATTCTCCCACTGTCACCCGCACACGTACACGCTCTCGTCGCAAAACTAAACCTGTTAACCCTCAACTAGATAATTCTTCTGTCATTAATCTCTCCAGCTGTTCTCTATCTACTGACGAGAAATCTGTTCTTTCACGTGGACTCACATTTTGCCCCACACCACGACACATAAACTGGTCGGAAATTTCAGCTGACATTTATGACTTTTCACGACGTATGCGACTAACCGAGTATTTTTTCGACGATAACACTAACACACCCAACGCCAACGAAGACCACAATCCCTTCCATAACAAAAGTACTTGGAACCCCCCCAACGACAGAGAACAAGCCCTTAACACTTTTTTAGACGCTGTTAAACTGGACATAACCACCTCTAAACCTAAACCTATTCGTGACAACCTCACAGAAACAGAACGCCAAGCCATACACCAACTCAAACAACGACAAGACATAATTATAAAACCCGCTGACAAAGGTTCTGGTACTGTTGTTATGGACAAAACTTGGTACATCGACGAATGCAACAGACAACTTAATGACACCAAATTCTACCAACACTTAAACGAAGACATCACTGCCGACATACAAAACCGGGTCACTGTTTATGTTAACAGAATGCATCATGACAAACTTATCGACAAAACCAAACAATACCTTATACAGACTGACGTAAAACCAGGACGTTTTTACATTCTTCCTAAAATACATAAACCCGGCAATCCAGGACGCCCTATTGTTTCATCTAACAGCCATCCTACTGAACGTATATGCCAGTTCGTTGACTACTACCTTCAACCTTCAGTTCATAAACTACCATCCTTTGTTAAAGATACTAACGATTTCCTTAACAAATTACTTACCATCGGTAATTTACCCGCTAACTCACTATTAGTTACACTTGATGTTTCATCATTATACACTAATATTCCACATAATGAAGGTATTAATACCTGTGATCACTTTCTACGTACTTCCCCTCACAATATTATTCCCACCGGCACACTTTGTGACCTCATTCGCATGATTCTCACCATGAACAACTTTTCTTTTAATGATAACCACTACCTTCAAGTCCACTGCACAGCCATGGGCACTAAAATGGCCCCTTCTTTTGCTAACCTTTTTCTTGGGTATTTCGAGGCCAACGAAAATGCCCCTTTTCAACCCCACACGTGGCTGCGATATATCGATGATATTTTTATGATCTGGACTGAAGGTCTGGATAATTTAAAATTTTCATCGATTATCTTAACAACGTTCACCCTACCATAAAATTCACCAGTTCACACTCTTTCACTAGTGTACCTTTCCTTGACGTTAATGTCTCATTAACCAACGACGGTCATATCTGTACCGACCTCTATACTAAACCTACAGACAAGCACCAACACTTACTCTATTCTTCTTGCCATCCGATGCATACTAAAAAAGCCATTCCTTTCAGTCTAGCACTCCGTTTACGACGTATTTGTTCTACCGATGAAACGTTTAATACTCGCGCTGCTCAACTTACTACATATCTTCTCAAACGCGGTTACAAATACAACGTGCCGCCGACATCCCCCGCAGACTCACTTTACAAACCAAAGACGTCAACAAACCGAAACGTATACCTTTTATAACGACCTTTAATCCATCACTTCCTCACATCTCTAGCATCATCAAAAAACATTACAATTTACTGCTATCTTCTAACCGCTGCAAAAACATTTTTCAACATTTGCCTGTCGTTGCCTTCAGACGTTGCCCTAATCTCCGTGACTTACTAGTCACAGCTAAACTTTCTTCTAATTCTACTAATTCACACCTACAACTCCCTTCCGGTTGTTTCCGTTGCGGTAAAAATTGCGCTACTTGTCCCTACATTTCAGATGGACTCACAAGCTATACTTTCTCTTCTACAGGTGAAACGCGCCATATTAAATCTAACCTGACCTGTGACACTAAAAACCTCATTTACATGATTCAATGCAACCGCTGTAATTTACAATACATAGGCGAGACTAAACGACGTTTAAAAGACCGATTTAATGAACACCGCCGTACAATAGATAACCCTAACACCAAATCTAAACCTACCACAGTCGCGGAACATTTCCTCTCCTCTCCTAACCACACTGCTAATGACATGCAATTAATCCCCATTGAGAAAATATTTTCTAACAGAGACTCAATCCGTAAGGCCAGGGAAGCTTTTTTAATTTCAAAAGGCAGAACAATTGATCCTGAAGGTCTTAACATCCGCGAAGAAACATATTAGTTTATTTTTTCTTATAAGTTTATCTTTTTTTAGACCTTTTTTCTAGTATTTTATTTTACATTGTCAATCATTTTAGTTTTACGTGTTTCCGGTATATAACTACATAAACACCCCTTCCAATGTAAATTCTCATTGTACCTGAAGAAGGCTGGTTTGGCCAGCCGAAATATAGTACACAAAACTTAAAACCATTCTACGTTGTATCGGCCCTTGCTTTTATACTCTTAGTTGAAATGTATGGGAATATGAAAAAGGTTCATATTCTCGTAATATGCTAAGGTTAATATTTACTTATAAGATCAAAATAGATGTCTTTTTACCTGAAATGTTGTGTATTGTCGTTCTTGTAGGTGAAAATGACGAATTTTAGCGATTTTAAGAGTTTTGCGTGTGACGTTTACCTGAGCGTATAGTAGAAAGAAGAGGGATGAAAGATCTGACTTCCACGATTTTGGACTGGTCCAGCGCCGAGCCGATCAGCAAATTCCCATCGCATAGCTTCCAAACCACGCACTGGGCAAGCTGAAAGCCAGAGGTTTCTTTTCGTACCATTATATTCGAAATCCGTCCGATACTCAAAGCGCTAGGCCTCAAATAATATCGAGAAATCTAGCAACCGAAGATCGAAGGATCCGTAGCTGGACTATAGTGTGCTGGCTATAACAGTCGCGCCGTTTGCTCCTTTCCGATTGGATGATAACAAACAATGCCCTTTCAAAACATCGTCCCGAGGGAAGGGGAAGTAGGGGCAAATAATCAGCAGCGATCTTTCTACCAACCAGCCTGTTTATTTGCTCCTACTTCCCCTCCCGCGGGACAAATTTCTCTCTACTATGCGCTCATGTAAACGTCGCGCGCAAAACTCTTGAAATCGCTAAAATTCGCCGTTTTCAGCTACAAGGACGACAATATACAACATTTCAGGTAAAAGAGGAAATTAATATTTGCAATGTTATGCATAGTTGTAGCCAAGTGGCTATTAAAGCATGCGCACAAAGAAATCGTAATGAAGCATTAAACAGTTTCAGGAAAATCTAGAAACTAAATACAAGATTTTCATGTACCTGAATGAACATTTTTACTTATTTTAAAATTAATCGATAGTTTCTCCTTAATTTTTTTCAATTTCATTTTAAGGAGTGTGTTGAATTAGATCACGCTTTTCACAGTGAATGACGTTTCTTTTCAGTTGCGGTTTTCGACTTTGGTCCCTTGTGTTTGAACCTGATTTACTGAGGACAAAAGCACTAAAATCCAAAACGCAGAGCAGCATTTGAAGACGCTGGCACGAACTACTTTCGAAGTCATAATCGTAATGTTTGAGTGTTTTGTTTAGAAAAACAGAATTCTTTTAACAAATAAAAAAAGCTTTAACCGTGCTTTGTTCTGTTATAAGGCACGCAAGGAAGTGACGAGAGCACGAAAGAAGTAGGAATAAGTGGATGTGTATTTTCAAGTGGAACCTCTACGGCACAAGTGAATTAAATAATTTCAGCTTCTAACATTTGGTTTAATTGTTGTTACTTTAGTTAAGGAATGAAACTCATATTTATTTCTCGATTGGATGTAAATAATAATCATCAACACTCGTTTTGGACGCAAATTTATAAACAGTAAGTTGAATTGTTTGTTTCTTTGGCTTGTGAGCGAACGAGTGTTTTTACTTCGCTTGGCTGACTGTTTGTCGACGTGCCTCATCAGTGTTGAGAAAATTTTACCCTTATGTTATTAACACAAATCGGAATGAGTCGTCTTAAAATTAAGGATTTTCAATTGTGCTTTCAGAAGTTACTGGAATTGCTGCGCGACTCGGACAACTTTAACTTCAACTTCAACTTTCAGCGATTTCTGAAAACACTCTTGATTTTCATGCTGTTATTTGTGGTTTTACCGGCAGAAGCGTCTTCCAAATCCATTGAGGCTAACGCTCGTTTTCATACTCGTTTTCTAGGTCGTACAAGACGTCTGGGTCAAAATAAAAACCAAGGGCGGAAAACTTCGGAAATTCCATTTGGGTCGATGGCGTGCGTAGCTGGCCGTGCATCTGTACTGTCATATACTATTTAAAGCACGCTGTTTTAACCAATCAGAGCGCGTGTTATATCGAAACTTCTTTATAACAATAGATAAACACCATGTAATTAATTTAAAATTATTTGACTTCAAAAAACACGTGTTTCGCACCGTGTAGTAACGCTATCAGAAGAGACTCAGAAGAAGTGAACCAAAACTCTTGTTCGGCTATTTTATGAGTCAGTCGGGTATCCGTTTTGAGTCATTCACAATCGTACTTTCCAGCTAACAAATTTTTATATAGACCATAGGATAATTATACCAACTACGAGTCAAAACCTAAGCTAAGTTTGTTGACTGCAAACCGCAGGACCGGCTTCCTTTTAACACCACTCAGTTTGCAGTTATTATATTCACGTCCACACTCGCACGAAACGGTTACCAGTATCACATCAATAGGTTGAAATAAATGGAACATCGTGCTCTCTGATCAAAGTTCGAGTCTAACATGAACTTAGGGCGTGATGTTTTGAATTATATGTGACAATGACCATCACTGAATACAGCAATGAATAATATGCTACCAACAAAACAATGCAACGCATTCTTCGTAAAGAAACAACGCTGTCATCGTTCCTGGAGGAAGAAAGAATTGGCTGCATACATCAAAATCCTTTCATATCATCTCAGCGGAACATATGGATTTTACTGGTTATAGCAGTTAGTTTAATTTTTTTTCTCTCTGTTGCTGATATCTTCTTTTTTCTCCCGTTCTTGTTGAGTAAGCCTTTGAATAGTTGTAGGCCTGGAGGGCCCAGTTGCTCGAAGCATGGTTAGCGTTAACCGGTTAAATGTATGAAAAACTATAGTTTTAATACATTTAACCAATGGTTAGCGCTAACCATGCTTCGAGCAACTCAGCCCTGTTTTTAACGTGAGAGTCGTTATCACGCCGAAGGCATGTATCGGGCGCCGAAGCTGCGAGCTCCTAGGGGGTCCGCGGGCGTGCTTCCACGGGAAATTTCTTTCCTGAAACCTCTAAATTTCATGCATTCCTTAGACTCATAAAGTATTTATGAAGTCAAGATATACACCCTGAATTTCACTATAATGTTAAACCAGAGGCTAAAATTTTAATAATCCAGTATTCCCTAAGCAAGAAATCGCCATTTTGTTTGTCGTGACTGCAAATTGACCGTTTTATTTGCCATGAATGAATGTGATCTGGACTCCCCTTTACCATGCACACAAATTTGAGAAAGATTAAAGGTATTCCTAGAAGGGTTGCAATCCCCTTATCCTACCCCTTGATCCGCCACGGTCCGCTTTTAGATATATTAATAGAACCACTGATGCCACTAATCATTATGCATTTGTCGCTCATGTTTATGAATATGCGTTAGCGCAAGCCCACTAAGACGATCCTCTTTCATTTTTGACCTCAAGTAGGTCTTGAGTCTTCTCAGGGCACTAAAAGATCATTCTGCAGGGCGGGATGTGGTGATTTGCAGGGTAAGCAGAGTTGTGAAGGCCCTTGAAATATTTAGAAACTCTTGTGGGAGGCAATAAGAGAGTGTTTCTGCAATGGTTGTCGGAAGATCTTACACTTTCTCCATTGCCAGGGTACAGCCGCCCTCGTTTCTTTCGGGGACCAGGTAGCTCTACACTGCGCTGGCTAATAAATTATTAATAAACATGGACATTCATCTCAATTGCATGATTCAATCAACTTATAATGAGGGATTTGGATTGCTAACTTAAGAGCTAGCTTAAGATGTAGGCAAAGTACTAATGATTGAAGCTGCGTTTGAATGCGTTAGTACAGCTACATCTAGTTACTAGCTCATGTTTGCTACTGCTAAAAGTTTCATAATTCCAGTTTACGGAAGTTATTAAGCTTATTCAGATCGGACTTCCATACAAACACTCTAAGTTCTGATGTCACTACACGTATTTGCTCAAGGAACAAACTAGATAGCAACCATATAGCGCCGCGCGATAAAATTTGTAATATTATTTAAAATGGACAATGTACTGTATATTCTTGAAACAAAGTACATGTAGAATAAAAATTCACACATTTTCCCTCTATCACATCGATAGTATACATGGCAATCGTTTTCTTTTTGGATCTTCGCTGTGTGTTTCTGGTGCGCTGTATTGAAAATAAAATAAGTCGATATAAGCTTAAACTTAAGCATATGACATTATTTAGTTTGAACATTAACTCATTAAGAAACTACAAGGTTTCAAAGTTTCACCAACAATAAGTTATCCTTGTACCCTGTTGTATCTCTTAACTATCTTTAATTAAAAAGCAGAAAAACATTACATACCTTAACTGAAGAAAGAAACTATCGAAGGCTCCGCTTCGCTATGTAACTGCTGTAAGACTGTGAGTAGCACTTTTCATAGCGTGCGGGCTTGTAAGTTTTCCCTTGCTTTCGAGATCGTAATCTCACCCTTACAGAGTGGTTGCGATTGTTACAAGATACGTTGATAAATTGCATTTCCTTTTTTATTATTCTGCGAAGAATTTCAGGAAATTGTTTATCTCTCCCAACGGCGCAATAATATATGACGGGTAGGCTGAAAATTTGTAGGCCCAGGCCTACGGCCTATAGGCTCGCTACGCCCCTGACTGTACGACCCACTTCAGCTTGCCAGTTTGTTCATGCACGTGAGACCAATCAGCCACCAGTGATAATACACTAATTACGTTTTAATTTTCCAAGCGCTCAATGAAACATCCAACGGACAACTGCATACTCGCTGAACTCAAGGAACACCATGTGGAAGACAAATTAAATGACGGAAAACAGACAAAACAAACAAACAAACAAACAAACAAAATCAACAACAACAAAACAACCAAGATGTAGGGAATGGTCTCAGGGGGCTCAATATCTAGCGGTGCACCTTACCTAGCGGCCGTCAAAAAAAGTATAGCAATATGGTAAGTTTTCGTTCGCTGCTTCATCTTTTGAACCGGCCCGCTTCTGGTATTACTGCCGGAATTTTGTGTTCGCAATTGAATTTCTTCCCAATTTTTACACAGCTGTTTGCCTTTGAATCTTAATCCATAAGACACTTTTACAGCGCCAATGCTGTTTCATAAATTTCTCGCTACTTACGTTGCCGTGTTCGCTCTCGGACGTGCGTGTTTATGACATTGAGCTTTGCACTGAACAAACAGACGTTGCAGCGCAGTATATTATGGGATGTGTTTCGATGGCAGATCCCATAACTTTGGAGCGTTTACCATTTGCACGAAGAAATCGGTCGGAATGCAACGCTCTCTATTGTGCAAACTTTTCTCGTCAAAGACATCTAAAAGCGCGCGAAAACGAACCGGGACAAAGCGTGGTTTGACAAAGGCTACAGACATTTTCCCGCCATTCGGTTGGAATGGAAAAAGAGGAGTACGTCTGAGGATCTCCTTGTTTTTCGGAAACTTTCTGAAAGAATGAGCAATACCATTTGAATTCACAACCGGAATTTTCGGTGTTTGTTGACAAATGGAAACCACCTTTCTTTCCATGTGATCGCACGACCACAGTTGAGTTGACTGCAGTTAACTTAACCACAGACGACCGCAGAAGATTTCTGCGTTTACAGAAAATGTTTTTCCATATGATTGCAGAGCTGTTTGCAATTTCCTCCTCCTTGATCCGCGGTCGTCTGCAATCACATGGAAGCCAGGCTTTGTAAGTAGGCCTTGAGTTGTAACTCTCGAAAGTGGCCCCTTCAAGACAAAAATAAACTTTGCGAAAACAGCGCTTGAAAAAAATCTTCGCTACACAAACAAACATCGCCCCCAAACACCTCTATCGGCGATCAGCCAATCAACTGCTATGTACGCTAACTTTTCTTCCGGTCACTTACTGTGGAAATTTTCCGCATAATTTTATCTCCACGCAAACACTCGTTGTTCATTATGTCGCATATTGTCCGTTTTTAACTAAGTCTACCTGACCCATTGTCATAGCCGAAAAACTAAAGTGAGCAACCTTCATGAAGCAAAGTAACTTTTTCGCAGCCAATATTCCCGCGCAACTTGCTCCGGTTGGCTGCATTCGCATTAATATACCGTCAACGTAGACTTTTTAATGGAATCCTTTTTCAAGTGCGATCAGCTACGACTAATGAAAAACTTTTTTTCTTGCATTTCAGCTTCACTATTTTGATCCTCATCATACAAACCTTTCACATACTGGGGTGATTAACAATGACCCTCCCAGAGTAGCAATTGGCCTATTGCTTCGGATGATTCCCAAGGTACCACGCCCTTTAAATGGACTGTATATAGACTGACATCTAACATTTTCAGGCAATCAAAATTTCAGCTAAGGAATCCCAACGATCAAATTCGTCTAGCTAACGAAAACATCACTTTAAACAGAATTCAAACACCATGAGGTACTTAAAAATGCCCTTCTACAGTTTGGCTTGTTGGGTACCTCTGCTCCCTGTCATTTTAACTCCAGAGTACCCCCTTCCCCAAGTTATCAGAGATCCGAACAAACCTGATTGAGCATAGTATCAAACAGTTTTACTGCTTCATTGTTTGTTGTTTCCCGAGAGGATGCCTTCTTTTAAATTTAATGTATGCAGTGAAGCGAGTTGTATTTCGTATTTAAGTACAGTCAGTGTTGTCATCATGATCATTTACAGCAGAGCTGGAATGTATTGTAACCTCAGAATATGGCTTCAGCCGAAGACTCCACTGTAAGGACATTGTATGACTCAACTATCGCAAATGAATCATGATCAAGAGGATCGAACTTGCTTTCCCTTAGATTACATTTGCGATATAATAATTTGAAAATTAATTAAGAACACCTCCGTCTGGTCTAACAAGCACAGAAATGGCTTTACCTTTTAAGCTCAAGCCATTCAGACAATTCAAACTGTCTGAATAGTACGTATTCAGGCTTTAATGGACTGTCTCCACTGTTTTCCAACCCTACCTCCCCACCCCAAAGGAGATAGATTTGTCAAACTGTCAGCCACCTTTCCTCTAAGGGTTGCATTTGCTTTGTACATGTGTTAAACCCTGCTTGTTGTGATTAAATTAACCTTGATATAAACGTTTGTAAATTATACAAATGATCCATATCATTGACTGTCTCCACTGTCTTCCTTTAAAGTGCACATAAATCGAAAATTAACTACCAATTTTTTTTACGTTTTTAGATAGCTTATAATCCCCATATTTCATTTTCAGTCGTTTCCCTCCTTTTTGTGGCAAGGATTCACCATTTGTAGGGGTTCAAAAATTCCCGCCATGGCATGAAATTTGAGACATTTTGGGCGCGGCCAAAAGGTGTCTGTGACGTAATTCGTGTGTAATGTTCAAGCGTGAAACATATCTGAGAAGGCGAAAAAGCTTATTATTGGAAGGTTTTGCACAGCTGGCGCTCCGGTAGTCAATCTTGGTAGTTTTCCGATATATTTGTTCCACGGAACTCACAAAAACAGAGTGACGCACTGGACTGAGAACACACAAATGACGTCATGACTATTCACCAGACCCCAGATCTTTGTCTAGAATTTTAGCGAGAAAGGCCCAACTTTCGCCGCATTTTAAAATAAGCTCTTACTTGTTTTAGCAAATTATTTTCTCCTCAAAATGTTTCTTAAAACACCAATTTTCATATTAGAGAAAAAAAACTGGGTTTGAAATTTCGATTCATGTGCACTTTAATCTTTATCTTTAATCGGGATAATTACCACTAGCGTTACAAACAATGCTAATCCGGCAATGGAGCGGCCAGTGGTCGCTCAATTACAGTGTACATGGTATCAGAACAAATGAAAAACATCAATGTAAGTTAAATTAATATGTTCAATTAGTAGACACTCTTCTGATGAATTCTGTGTACGATGAAGAACTAACAGTGTTAGCTAGCAATGCTTAAGTTGCTAAGGTACTTGCTCTCCTGAGGAGGCTAAGACCAATATGGCCCCAGAGTACCCTAGTCACAATTTACAAGTCATTGATTCTTCCGCCTCTCGATTATTGCACTGCTGTCTGGGGCTGAATCGGTAATGGCCTCAGCCAAAAACTAGAGAAACTACAAAACAGGGCTGCACACATAATAACAGGGTCTAGTTGGGATGCCAGATCTGCCCAGATTTTTCATGCCCTTAAATGGAATAGCCTCGCTGACAGACGTGCAAAGCAACTGAGATCTTTAATGTTCAAAACTGTAAATAACCTTGTACCCGAATACCTGTCTGATAAATTCGCAAGCGTTAATACCATCCGCAGACATAGTCTTCGAGGTGCGCAACATAACCTGTTTATTCCGCGGCCGAACGCTTAGGCCCTCAAGAAGAGTTTTCGTTATAGGGGCGCAGTAACATGGAACAGTCTGTCAGCGGAGGCTAAGCAGGCCACTACTTTAAATAGTTTTTATTCCGCTATTGTACATTAGTAATTTCTTAACTTAGTTTAGCACTTATTATAGGATTTTTCAACAGTGTCTGTAATTTTTAAGTCTTAGCTTTTAAGTACTAGGTTTAATGCTCACGGCTCTTTAGAAGACCACTCTTTAGCGATAAGGATCCCGTGGGTAAATAAAGTTGTTATTATTATTACCATTATTATTATTATTATTATTATTATTATTATTATTATTATTATTATAGTGTTTGTAAGCGTCAACTGAAGAGGATGGGAGCCTGATCTTAAGTCGTGACTAGCCCTTACACGGCCATACGCAAGCGCGGAGATAAGGTCATAGAGAAGGAAGATGGATTTGTCAAACTGTTTTCCACCTTTCACCCAAGAAACGCATTTGTTTTGTGCAGGTGTTAAACTCTGCTTGTAGTGATTTAATTAACCATGATATGAACTTTTGTGAAGTACATTACAAATGATCCATAACATTGTCCATCTTTTAAGCTGCATGTAAACTACGTACGACACTTAATTTACACTGAGCCACTGTATTAAATATTATGATGTTTGATCACTCTAACAGTCTTCTAGGCGATAGACAGCGGCTTGGAGGCGAAAAGAAAAAAAAATTGGGGAGTCAAGAAAAATAATTAAAAAAACACCACTCAGCACTTATTCGCCGATCTCAAATATCTTAGCATGCAGGCTAATAAGAGATTGTCAAATCTCTATACAGGCTGTTCCTTAATACAGGCGAGTGATTAAAACTTAGCTTATGTGACTTAATATCCAGGTTCACATTTGAGAAAGGCTTGGAAGGTTATGCATTATAAATGTATAAGATAGGTATTCGCTGTATCAATTTATCTTTTGCTGAATAAGTGGGTGTTTTTAACAGGGACCGCGTAGGTGGTGGGGCAAGGAGGACTTTAGCCCCCCCACCCAGTCCCCTCCCCCACTTCTCAACTAATACTAAAAACAATCGCAGTTACTTTTCTATTTAACGTTAAACCGAAAACTGATTTTTCTTATTCTAAAACACCGCTTTTTGTTGTTGTTGTTGTTGCTGAAAGTATAGAAGTTTCACTACACTATGTTAGTTTCAAATGCATTTCCAGCCATTTCAGACGAATTTAATTGAAATATGTTCCGGGGAAGCATGCCCCCGGCGCCCCCTAGTTGACTCACGCTAACGCGTTCGAAGTGAGCCACCCCAATTGCAAACTTACTGAGCGGGCCCTGTTTAAAGCAAAATATTGCATTACAGAAACACGAAAATTACATCCATATAAAGCAAAAACAAATTTACTGTACATATTAAATTAAACTGATCTTTGTCTTTTGGGCAAATACAAACAAAAAACGTACAATCTATTCCATGAAAGGTACTTTACTTAAAAATTATTTCATTGTGTCAGGTTTTGCAAGGCCATTGACTATCAGAAGAGAAAAAAAAAACGATTCGTGAAGGATTACGTCTTCAGGGGTGAGAGGAAATACTGTATATATACGTCTACGATAATACAAAGGGAGGAGGGGGAATTGCATTAAAATAAAGTATAAGTTCCCATTTCTTGGGGGAAGTGTCACCTGTTTTCACCTCTATGCCATAAATCGATTTAAGGTGTTCAAGGAAGCCTTCTGCTCTTGGAGTGGTTTCGTTTATTTTACATGTCCAGAGACAATATCTAGCTAAAAGACAGCACAAATTGATCTGGTGATGGTTTTTAGAGTAAGATGGTGTTATTCCTAGTGCAACAGCAATGTTCATTGTATCAGTACCTGTAAAAACGTTGGATAGAGTAAGCTGTATGCGTACAGAATTCCAAAATGAGCCTGTTTTATGGCAAGTCCAAAACAGATGTCGTAAATTCTCCGGTTCCTCCTGGCAGAAAGAGCATTTTAAGTAATTTTTTTTCCAATTTTGTGTAGAAATTGATTAGTAGCTATTCGTCTATGCAAACATTTGAATTGGAACTCGATAAGTCTTGCGCTATTAGTATACTTAGAAGCTTGTTGATAGGTTTCGTGCCACTTGACGTGTTCATCATCTTTTATGTTACAATCACTAAGCTATTTTTGTTGGTGTGTGGTTGAAGTTACGCATTTGTGGGAAACAAGCTTGCCGTAAACCAGTGGGCTTGCCCTAGGGGTTTTTGAGAGAGTTGTTGCGAAGCTCTCATATTCAGGATTGTTCGAAAAAAAGTTATTTTTTTTTGTGTATTCCACAGGACTTTAAGTGTAGACAAAAGACCATAATACTTGAGAGGGTAAGCATCAAGGTTGTACTTGTTCTTAAAATCAGGAAATGATAGGAAATTTTTCGAGTCGTCTTTCAAATTTTTCACCTCTTTAACACCGTTGTGAAGCCATTCTTGATAGAAAATGGGAGAGTTATTGATTCTGATTAGTGAATTATACCATAAGCTCTGATTAAGAAATTGATGCTCCGAAGTTATTGTATCTTGAAAGTTAACTTCTGCCCAGATTGACAGGACCTCTTTCAAAAAAGGGTTGTTAACTTTTAAAGTCTTCCTAGTATCTTTGGTGTTAAGATTACTTGTAATTGCCATTGTGCCTGCTTGTTTGTTTAGTTCAAGGTCAAAAAAGAGCTTCCATTTTCCTTGGTTCGACCTGTCCAAATATTTTTTAATCCATGTGGCTTTTAAAGATTTGCGAAAAGACTCTGTCTAGGCCACCATTTTAATAGTCATTGATCATTATATCGCGCTTTATTTTGTCACCTTTTCCGTTCCAGAGGAAAGAATAAAACAGTTTGTTAACTTCTATTATAACTCTCACATCTGAAGGGAGTGCTGATAGAACGTAGACAAGTAGGGATGGACAAGGCTCTTTAAGACAAGTATTTTCCCAATCAAAATTAGTCTGCGCCATCTCCAGCAACTTAAAATATTCCGAGTAAAAACGTAAAGCTTGTGGGATGTGGCTGGAGTGACAAGGATATACCTCACAAATTAATGTGATTTGGTAAGCTGAAGCTTTACGTTTTTACCGCTTGTTTTATAGATATGTAGGTACTTGAGCCTGAGTATTAGCTATGCCATGCTGATGAGGCCTAACAAGGCCGAAACAGCTGTCCATGGCTGCTAATGCTTGGGCTCCATCTTTGCTTTGGTAGATTTAAGGGGTAATGCCCGCTACCATGTGGCCTTAGTGCCTTCAGAGTGGCTTCAGCTTACCAAATCACATTAATTTGTGAGGTATATCCTAAAATATTCCGAGCTTTGTCTAGCTTTTCGTTAAAGTTTAAATTGGCAGATGTCTCTTGGTCGTTTGAGAACCAAACACCTAAGGCTTTTGACCTTGTATTTCGGCCATTTAAAATTCCGGCCAGGAATTTCTAACTCTTGTTGTCCACAATTTGCACCAATCCAAAGGGCTTCTGTTCTTTTTATCGTTAAGCTTAAGGCCGGAGATCTCATGAAAATCATCTAAGATTTTAAGACAGGTTATCAAGGACTTCCTTGATCCAACTAAAATCAGTGATGTATCATCTGCATATAGAGTTATCTTGATTTCTGTTCCGTTTACGTGGAAACCTTCAATATCTTTATTTTCACGAATTGCCTTTGCTAATACCTCGACCGACAAAATGGATAAGTAAGGCGAGAGAGGGCAGCCTTGTGTAACACCTCTTTGAATATTTTAAATTGCTAGCCCAACCATTATTTAATATACAACTTTCTGTGGTGCAATAGAAAAGATTGACCCACTTTGTTATGCTGGGCCCAAATCCGAAGTATTGTAGAGTTTTACCAATAAAAGGCAATTCTATCGTATCAAAGGCTTTTTCAAAGTCAAGAAACAGGATTAGCTCCGGGATATTTTTCTCTTTAGCGTAGCAAATTATACTATCTAAAAGTCGAATGTTTTCTCCGATGAATCTACCCTTCATAAAGCCCGTCTGGTCATTGTTAATAAGGTTGGGAAGAAAAGGTTTCAAGTGGCCGCAATTTTGTAGTCGCAATTAAGAAGAGTTAATGGTCTCCAATTCGTAATAAAATAAGGCTCTGTATCTTTCTTTGGAACAAGTTTGATAATACCCCTTCTCTGAGTTATTGAAAGTTGATCGGTATTATAAGCAAAATTTTAATGCATCGATAAGGGTTGCTGATAGGTCTTTCCAGAAAACTTTTTGAAATTCAGCTGGTAAACCGTCAGTGCCCGGAGTCTTTTGAGATTCCATGGTTTTTAGGGCCTCGATCAAGGCATTCTTTTTCGGTTAACAATCCTTCGCACGCTTTCATTTCAAAGTCACTGTTGTTTCATGTGGAGAACATGGCGTTCGCCTGGCGCTATAAAGACTCTTGTAGAACGATATGCATTCTTTAAGGATATTCTCGTCCGACGTGACGAAGTTATTGTCACTTATTTTAAATTGGTTAATGGTCCCTTGTTTAAAGTGTCGTTTTTCCAAATTTAAAAGTATTTAGTGTTTTTATCTCCTTCATTATACTATTTAGTCTTTGATCTCAGAATAGCATCTTTAGTGCGAAACTCAATTATTGTCTCTAGTTCGCTCTTTTGTTGGGCGAGTTTCTTCTCAAGGTCGGTTAGCTGCTTATCACGAAGGTTACTTTTGTCAAATTCCTCCTCCAATTTTGCGATTGTTTGTTCAAGTTTCTTCTCGCGGTTTTGCATTTGTTTGTTTTTAGCCTCGGAGTAAGCTATCGACTTCTCCCGTACTTTTAGCTTGATCATTTCCCAAAGAAGTGATGGGTTGACCGAACCTATCATCTTTATATTCTTCACGCGTTTCTTGGATTGTAGCTTTAATTTGATTGACATAATTAATTTCACTTAAAAATGATGTATTCAGTTTCCAGAAACCCGGCCCCCGCTGATTTAAATGCAGGGAAATATTTAATATAATCATTGAGTGATCTGTTTTATACCCCGGAATAATATCTTCGGAGGATGTGATATTAAGAGCACTTTGGTTGATTAAGAAAAAGTCAAGCCTACAGTAAATTTTTGGATGACGCTGTCTCCATGTATATCTGCTATTTCCCGGGTGGAGTATCCGCCAGACATATACCAAATCAAGTTTCTCGGAAAATTCTTGAATAATCTTAACACTATTTTGGTGTGTTTTGGCAAGGTCGCCTCTCTTGTCTTTTTCAAGATCGAGTACAAAGTTGTAATCGCCACCTATAAGGATGTCGTGACATTTAAATCTGTTAGGTTTTCAAAGAAATTCAGGAAGAAGGCTGGGCTATCATCATTTGGGGCGTAGACATTAGCCAAGATACACTTAATGTATGGTGCCGAGGGAAACAGTTAGTTTTGTTTTCCCGAGAGTCCTGATGTTTCCCGAGACGAAGTCGAGGGAAACATCAGGACTCGAGGGAAAAAAAAACTAACTAGTTTCCCGAGGGATCATACACTAAGTGCTTTGTTATATACCGAGACTTTCCCTTCAACAATCACAGCAAAATAAACTGACAAACAAACAAAGACGGCATTACAAAAACACGTCTTTATTCACAAGCCTGCCGAATGAATAATTTACAAACGTTTAAAAGTACCTGAAAAAGTAGAACATGCCTTTCTTGTATTTTGCGAATCTTTTCCTCCTATTAGATGCTGAATTTCTTCGGCTGATACTTGAGAAAAACGTTTTCTTTTAGTCTCGGGTTCCATAACGTTTGTATTATCGTTGGTTTATAAAACTGAAAACTGGCAGTGTTCTCAGGT
The DNA here is from genome assembly GCA_016490735.1 of Pachyseris speciosa. Classification (NCBI taxonomy): domain Eukaryota; kingdom Metazoa; phylum Cnidaria; class Anthozoa; order Scleractinia; family Pachyseridae; genus Pachyseris; species Pachyseris speciosa. Next base: position 355,560 of record JAEMWC010000800.1, on the reverse strand, counting down.
CCGCCTTGTCAATCAAGCTGACGTGAGCACGTGCCGAAGATCATGCCACTTTTTAGTCATGCACTAATCACGTGCTGCTGTATCCGGGCGCGCGGGCAACAATTGCGGAATTGTATCAAGACCAAGAATCAACCAATCGCAGTACTCCTTTTGTTGAGTGAAAGTGTAGGTATATAACAAGGTTAAATGTTTATCATTGGCTTTTATATCACAAATAATAAAACCTCCTAAGGGGTCAATGAAGAGTTTTAGAACTTGCAGATTGAAATTATTATTGAAGAGAATACATACCCGCGCTTTGTTGCTCGCATGCACGGCTAAAGATAGTTTGGTATCCCCACTCTGAGGACCATATGTGATTCGTTTTTTCAGTGCAATGAACTTCTTGTAGCATGAAGATTGAGAAGCTTTTTGATCGAAGCCAATTAAACACCTCTCTTCGTTTCCTATTATCTCTTAGTCCCCTGACATTTATGGAGGCTGTTGTTAGAGCCATAGATTTTCGCTGCTACTGATTTTTTGTAATGCAACTCCTTCACGCCTTGATGTCAAAGCCTTGCAATTACCGCATAATACAATTAATATTCTTGGTACCGATTTACAAGGAACACACGCACAAGAGACGCAGCAACAAATGAGCAATATTAATACAGAACATATACAAACACACACAAATGAATAAGAAATTACTTTGGCTAGGGACATAAGGAATTTAGGGCTTACAACTAGAAACGATAAATGCGTCACTAGAAAAAGTTCCATCAAAAGAACAAGTTCCTTTCCCGACCACCTCTTGTTGTTAACTGGCAGTAGGAAGTATAGGCGATCTAAGGAAGAAGTCGGACGCTTGCTATCTGATAATTAACGTTATTTTGGAGCGGAATAGTAACAATAACAATAAACAAAGTTTACTCTGGTAATTCGAGAGTCATACCCACTTGCCACAGTTTACCTCTGAAAGATGCCGGGATGTTATGTCTTCTTGCCTTTGTAAAAGTGTCCATTTGCTTTTTCCGCCTTGCAACAAACTCGTAGGGAAGACCTTGATACATTTTGAATGTGCTGCCCCGCACCGCGATCTTAAAGCGAGTATTTCTTCACAGTTCTTGTACCTGAGGAATCTTGCAATGATAGGCCTTGGTTTGTCTTCCTTTCTTTTTCCTAAGCGGTGAACTCTTTGTATTTCCACAGTGGCTGCATCTTTATAACCGAGCTCTGTCTCAAGGAAAGTGCGAAGAACTGATTCAGTGTCCTCTTTATCTGGTCCTCCTTCGATGATGATTACAAATTTCAAATTTTCTCGTCTAGAGTAGGCTTCTAAATAGAGATTTTGGTCTTCTAACTCCTTAACTCTGGCGTGAAAATCATCGTTTAACCCTTGTAAATTAGCGAAAGCAAGATCTGTTCTATCCTGGTACCGTTTTAAGCTCTGTGTCGTTTCTTTGCGTTCCTTCGTGGCATCATTCATGCCTGCCTTTAATTTCTCTACGTCGTGGTTGGCAGTAGATCGGGCAGTTTCTAATTTCTGAATCCTTCCTTCCAGTTTACGAAGCAAAGCTTGAATTTGATTCACTGTTGTTTGAATTGCATCAAGTTTTTTCAACTTCTTGTTAATGTCTTCTAATGTTTTAAGCAGACCTTCAGCCATGTTGAAAGCTGTTAAGATTTCGTCCTCCGACTCGATATCCTGGTCGTTCTTCGGCCTTTTTGGTTCTGGTGAGCTTCTCGATTCGTCTGAAGAAGACGTCCTATTTCTTCTTTTTTCTAAAAAGTATTCCAGAAGTGTGGCCATTAACCAACCAGGAAAAAAATTGAAAAGTTAGGCGGACGGTTCACGAAAGCATGTTCACTCCGTCATTACGTCCCAGTCTCTGTTTAAAGCTTACTTTCAAACAGGGTTCGATTGTACTACTGCTCGAAAAATAGTATTGATCATAAGACTTACATCGACATCTTTCCGTGAGTGCGAATGTACGACGTTTTTTCCGCAGTTTTCGCTGTCGTTACTTGCAAATATCTTCGAAAGAACTGCGAGATGCAACCGCGTTAGAGGATTGGGGACCAGAAGAAAGTGATGACCTCGGATCCTACTTCCGGTTAGAGCATTGGCAAAATTGAACAGCGGTTAAAATTAACTAAGTAAGAATAGTCCGTTTACGTTAAGCTCTCACCTGTTTTGTTAGCTCACCATTATTGCAGAGGTCATGGCTTAGACTCTCGCACATGCCTGATTTTTATAGCCTTTCTTTTCGCTATATTGTTTAAATAGCATTCGTAACTTTCAAATGAAGAATGATCCTCGCAGTTGTGAACGCAGTTTATGCAATTGCGAAAAGAAGCCTGATCGATTTTTCATGTCGATCTTCAGAAACCAAAGATATACAGCCCCGATCAATATTTAGATTAACAAATGAGTAGAGCAATAATTGCATTTACTGACGGTGTTTGCACTGAGCTTGACTAAGCTAATATTCGATCAAAACATATACGTGCCACCAAACTGGGAAGGGATTGGGGCTTATTTAGAACGGGGTATGAGAGAATCTTTGCTGACGTCAGTGTTGGCATTTGACCTCATTATCATATATCCCAGAGGTAAATAATCGATAACATCCATGACATCAATGAAATCAGTGAGTAATCAATAGGTAATCGATGGTAATCAGTTGATTAGTCATGGATTATTGCCGATGATCAATGAGCAGTCGAAAAATAATAGATAGGCCACAAAATTTTCAATCATCGATTAGTCATTGATTGTATCGATTGCATTGATTATTCATTGATGACATTGATTGGTCATCGTTATAATCTCGTGACTACACAAAGCACAGGGACACCCAACGACAAGTTTCGGTAGATATCTGTCCGGTGCCTAGAGGGTAAATCGCATTGCGCTTTCGACGTCGATTGAAGAGTGCACTCGGATTTTCGTAACTTAAACGTGGCCTAAAATATTCGAAATTGGGAAATCATAGCCCCTGAAGTTTTCGGAAAGGTCGTAATTGCTGTTTTAGGTAGTCAAAAAGGTCAGCTACCATTTTTGGAAAGAAAATAGTTCCCTAGGAGGTTCGTGGAAAGCTCATTTCAGCTTGCATTTTCTCAAAGGAAGATTTTGTTCCCTAACATTTTTGGGCAGTTAAAATTCAGCTAGGGAATCCAAAAAGATGAATTTCTTCTAGCTTGTGAAAACATTACTTTAAACAGACATCAAACACGATAACGCACCCAAAAATTGCCTTTTTATAGCTTTTGGTTGATTTTGCTCGTTGGGGCTACTTGAAAGCATACCAAATCGAAAATAAAGACTGAAATAAAAACAACTTCAAGGCACATGAATGGCAAATTGAGCACCGGAAGTCGCGTTCAGTTCTTTCTAATTAACCCAGTTAAAACCATCATTCTTAAAAACTTTTAAATACTGCAAAATGATCCCGAAACTGCTAGAATCTTTTCTCAACCACCATTGATTTCATTCCAACGAGACAGAAATGTAGTCAGAAGCGCATTCAAAACAAATGAGCTACCTGGCACTTCCGCGGTCGTGATGCAAAACTTGTCCTTTCATTCACTGAAAGCTGGCAAAATATCGGACCCTAAGCGATCTGCTTAAGTCACTGATCGTTTCACGTGTACCTCCGCAAATATTGCATAACCTGTACATTATACAAAAAGTTACACATCGGTGAAACAGGAATAAGACTACGCGATCGATTCCGAGAACACCTACGCGATGTTGAGAAAGATGCTAAAGACGCATCTAAACCAGTCGCCCGGCATTTTAAGATTAGCGTGTACCTTCAGGGGTATCTCTAATCTTAAATACTCTTTGTCTTTGGCCATCGTAGCTCAGTTAACATGAAATAACACACAGACTGCGGTGATAAACATGACAATAGAACGCATTGTTGGAAAACAAAATTAAAACTATATCGTTTAACTTGACGTTTCGTATGTTTCGACATACATCTTCAGAAGTGACCGTTAGGAATTAAAGTAACAACTAAATTTGAAATTTAAGATAAGTAACTAATTAACAATAACCTTGACAGAAGCTAAAAATAATTTGCATATAAAAGATGCAAACTAATAGAGATACAGCTTTTCGCTGCTTACATTTTCATTTAAGGTAGGTTTCAATTCTCTAATTAGTAGAGTCTCCTTTATCTTGCAATGAGTATCTGACCGACCTTTCGCCAATATCTCAAAGTGGTCCCATTTTAAGTTGTGACCAGTTGACGTGACGTGGTCTGCGATAGCAGATGCATGACAGCTACTCGTGATCACTTTAAAATGTTCGGTTTTTCTGTCATGCAATCTGCGTTTTGTTTTTCCAATGTAGAAATCCTGGCAGTCCCAACAACTAGCTTTATAAACAACTTTTGACATTTGGGAACGGTTAATTCTATCTTTGTAAGGAAAAAGAGACTTAATGCGATGAGCGCTTTGGAAAATAACCTTAAGATCAATGCAGCCATAAAATTTACTAATGCAGGTCTTCAGTTGTTTGGTAATAATTTTGCTTCGTACTCCTAAATAAGGTAGAACTAAGATTATTTCCTTTTTGGGGACTGTGGTGGTTGGAATCTTCGGTCTGTTTTGTTGCCTGTTCAGAACATCATTAATGTTGTAATTGACAACACCAGCAGGATAACCGTTTTGTAACAACAACTTCCTCAGTTCATTTAAACAAGACCGCAAAAGAGAAGGTGATGAACAGATGCGGAAACAACGAAAAGTGAGCGTGCGGATTAGGTTTACTTTGTATTTCCTAGGTGTGAAGGAGTCCCATTTTGTGTACAGGCCGGTAAAGGTCTTCTTTCGGTAGATGGATGTTGAGAAAGTTTGACTGTGGCGTTTGATGAGAATGTCCAGGAAAGGGATTGTATTGTTCTCTTCAAATTCAATGGTGAATTTCATATTTGAGTGACAGTTATTGAGGTAGGGTAGAAACTGAGTTGCTGTGCTTTTACTGTCGAACAAGGTGAAGGTATCGTCAACGTATCGAAACCAAATAGAAGGACGAACGTTGTTGTTAAGAACCCATTTCTCTTCAAAATGGCACATGAAGATATTGGCCAAAACAGGACCTAAAGGAGACCCCATAGCCACACCGTCAATTTGGTCGTAGTATTGGCCATCAAATATGAAATGGCTTTTCTTTGTGGCAAACTCAAGCAGAACTTTCAAGACTGAGCGGGGCAGTGTTGGCGGATTGGGGAGGGCATACAATTTTTCAAGACAAATTTGTATTGTCTCATTCAGTGGAACGTTCGTAAATAATGAACTAACATCAAACGAGCACATTATTTCGTTGTTATGGTTATACGTCTTGGCCCAGTCCCCAAAACTAAAAGAGTCCTTGATTGTCAACTGATTCGTGGAGATGCGCTGAAGTATGCGTACAAGATATGATGCCAGATTGTAGTTGTAAGTGTTTATAGAGGAAACAATTGAGCGAAAAGGGCAACCAGGTTTATGAACCTTAGGAAGGCCATAGAGGACACCAGGAGTAGAACCACATGGTAGTATCTTATGGAGGGTGGCATCATCGATGATTTTATCCTTCTTTAGTTTGCGAAGATACGATATTAAGCTGTCTTCTCTAGACTTCGTAGGGTTCTGCGTAAGTTTTCTAAATTTTGTTTCATCTGAGACCAGCAGTTTCATTTTATTCAAGTAATTTATTCACTCAAATATGAAATTCACCATTGAATTTGAAGAGAACAATACAATCCCTTTCCTGGACATTCTCATCAAACGCCACAGTCAAACTTTCTCAACATCCATCTACCGAAAGAAGACCTTTACCGGCCTGTACACAAAATGGGACCCCTTCACACCTAGGAAATACAAAGTAAACCTAATCCGCACGCTCACTTTTCGTTGTTTCCGCATCTGTTCATCACCTTCTCTTTTGCAGTCTTGTTTAAATGAACTGAGGAAGTTGTTGTTACAAAACGGTTATCCTGCTGGTGTTGTCAATTACAACATTAATGATGTTCTGAACAGGCAACAAAACAGACCGAAGATTCCAACCACCACAGTCCCCAAAAAGGAAATAATCTTAGTTCTACCTTATTTAGGAGTACGAAGCAAAATTATTACCAAACAACTGAAGACCTGCATTAGTAAATTTTATGGCTGCATTGATCTTAAGGTTATTTTCCAAAGCGCTCATCGCATTAAGTCTCTTTTTCCCTACAAAGATAGAATTAACCGTTCCCAAATGTCAAAAGTTGTTTATAAAGCTAGTTGTTGGGACTGCCAGGATTTCTACATTGGAAAAACAAAACGCAGATTGCATGACAGAAAAACCGAACAATTTAAAGTGATCACGAGTAGCTGTCATGCATCTGCTATCGCAGACCACGTCACGTCAACTGGTCACAACTTAAAATGGGACCACTTTGAGATATTGGCGAAAGGTCGGTCAGATACTCATTGCAAGATAAAGGAGACTCTACTGATTAGAGAATTGAAACCTACCTTAAATGAAAATGTAAGCAGCGAAAAGCTGTATCTCTATTAGTTTGCATCTTTTATATGCAAATTATTTTTAGCTTCTGTCAAGGTTATTGTTAATTAGTTACTTATCTTAAATTTCAAATTTAGTTGTTACTTTAATTCCTAACGGTCACTTCTGAAGATGTATGTCGAAACATACGACACGTCAAGTTAAACGATATAGTTTTATTTTTGTTTTCCAACAATGCGTTCTATTGTCATGTTTATCACCGCAGTCTGTGTGTTATCTCTAATCTTCTAACCTAAGGGCTGTAGTGACTCTCAATTATAACCCAGATACCATAAACCCAATATCAAATTAAAGCTAATTGTACTAACTATTCGAATACTTCATTAACGCCTACGTCGCAAGTGGAGGTTGGATGCCCAGGGACTTGGGGGCTGGTACCGCCGACCCAAACCAGGTCGGTAGAACACCCCATAAGCCAACCTTACTCGCAACCCAGCCACGAGCCCCGCCCACCATCCCCAGCCCTAAACCAAGCAACCATCACACTGAACCAGGAGTTCAGTGGAAGAAAAATAAATAAATAAATAAATAATAATAATAATAATAATAATAATAATAATAATAATGAAGATGATGATGATGATAATAATAATAATAATAATTATTATTATTATTATTATTATTATTGTAAAAGTAAATTATAATTATCATAAAAAATTCCCAGAACCCCTTGAGGATAAATTTTTTAAGGTTTATAATTTTGGCAATTTTATACCTAGAGGTGGTTCACACCAGGTAAAGATAACATTTGCCACAAAATATCTGTTAACTCAAAGCCAGGGTGATGATGATGTCATCAGTCACGTGACAATCCCTGCATTAGCGTTTTAGGCTACTGTCACAAAATTTCTTGATCAATTTAAAGGGAAATAGGATATTTGAGGTTTCATTAGTGTGTGGCATTTGAAAATGACCACTTGGCATCTGGCATTTGAAATTTAAGGGGGTAATGCAGATGAGCGAGAAATTTGGAGGACTAGGTCGAGTGCTTTGTAGACTCGACGTTACTTTACACGAAATCGAAAATTTGAGAAAAAGTCAGGTTCCAGCTAAATGTTTTGGAAATAACCAGAAGCAAGGCATGACGTCACCAGTCACGTGGTCAGAGCGTTTGAAATATTTTATTTTGTGTTTAAAGTACATTAGTCTTCATAAAACGACAAGGTTTGGCTGTGTTAATCTTGAACTCTTCACATTGTACCGTGTCTGAGTGATTATACCTCCGTTTACTAAACATAAGCGAAAGAAAAATGGGCCGCAAGTTTAGAGATTGCGGAAATTTAACGATTTCGGGAGTTCAAATCGAAACGGTGACTTCTGTTTTAGAGCCTTCAACTATTCTTTTGTAAGGGAACTGCTTGTTTTAAAAATAAATGTTCAGCCTTCGTAAATAAAGAGGACATTTGACGCGAAAATTCTGCATTTGGCCGCCATATTGCATTTAAAGCTTTCCGGGGGAGGGGGAATGCGGGCTCTACAGAAATGTTCAGTCCAAGAGTAATTTCATGAATTCTTCAAACGAATTTTCACAAGGCCAGCTCTGAAAGATTCTCTAAGTTTTCAACAAACAATAAAACAAGAAAAATGGATATTTTGGTTATATCGGGTGGAGAAAATTCCTCCCCACAAAAAAATATGCATTGGTTTCCCCCTTGATTGAACACAGTTCGATGTTGTATTGGACAATTTCAACTTTAAAATTGCTATTGGGTTGGTTTTCTCAAATGAATCACAGCTGCAGAGCTCTATTTAGTTGTTTTTAGAGAGACTTTGCACGTCAATTTACGTGGACTCGCGGATTTTACATTGCATTGAAGATAAACGTACGTGATGCGGTACTGTCTACAGCTGTATGACTCTGGCAGTTGCGTGAAACGTCTCTCGAAGTGCTGATCCTAGAAGAATGAAAGAACCCTGAGAGCGATTACTATTTTGAAGAAGGATCTTTAACATTCTTACAAGCCTCAAGGTTGGAGTTGGTTGACGATTTCGTTATAACAGAATTGAAGGAGCCAAGAAGTGTCATGGCCTCGGCAGTCCAACAAAATGACAACATGGACAATTATAACTTTGAACTATTGAAGAGAAACTTTTTTTTTCCAGGATTCAGGAGGTAGTCTGGTAAGCGATATTTTCAGTTAGGTCAGTTGGAAAAGCTGTTGTCTTTCTAAGGACTGTGTGCGTGTTTTTAACTTCCAATAACAAAAGTTTGAACATGTTCGATTAATGATAAGATTAGGATACTTCACAAATTAATGTGATCAAGTAAGCTGAAGCCAATCTAAGGGCACTAAGGCCACAAGGTAGCGGGCATTACCCCTTAAATCTACCAAAGCAAAGATTCGATGTCGAGAAAAAAGAAATCTACTCTTTCTAAAACTGAAATAATATATGGGGTGTTCGATAATTGGTCGTCATGTTTAACCCTCAATCACTTGATTTTAATCGGAAAGTACTTTCTTTATACTAATAGATTTTTAAAGTGTGACGTCACGATATCATGACAACCAAATTTTTGGGTCTAAACAAATCCATGTTCAGCTAGACGGCCGCCATCTTAATTGTCTCCTGGCTATTGATCGCCAATTTATTACTCGGGCCTCATAGAACTCCCGAGGTCTTTTTTTTCTTAGTCGTGTTTCATCCGCAAGCTCACTTCCGACGTTTCTGCGCAAGCGCGAACTCAATCTAACAACTCACGACGCAAGAATGTTGTTACGTGTCGGAAAACGTCGATTGACCTTGTGCCTTTGAAGTCTGAACAACTAATAAGTTAAGAGAAGTGTTCTAGACATAAGTTTTTGAATGATAACCGATTTTACTTTTTACTTGCGTGACGAAAAACTGACCGCAGAAACCTTACTCTGTTTCTTATGTTTCAAATGACGTATTTGTAAACAGTTATACTCTCCTCACATTTCACAGAAACTCCATTAACGTTTATGCGAAAAAATTCTACATCGTTCGATAAGCGTTTCCTTTCTCAAACACTTAGCAGAAATATCCATCGAAGCGAAAACAAGTGTGCTTAGTTTTTATTTTTTTTTGGAACAAATACACAATTAATACCTCATTAGATATGATGAACCTCCGTGGTCAAGAGATCTTTGTTACTGCCTCTAATGCAGCTAATCCGGATTCGACTCTTGGTAGCGCTAGTGGCACCTATCGCGGTGTTTTTTTTGTTTTGTTTGTTTGTTTGTTTGTTTTTTTCATTTCTCTTTTGACAGACTTCTCTCTAATTTTTTTTAGCGGTAAATTAGGGATACAATACTGTTTTTTGCAAGCCCAAGTTTAGGATAATTGTAGCCTCTAGTCTCAATTGTATTCGACTTTTCTTTGGGAAGACAAAAACAGTAAGTGATTTGTGAATCCAGCTTTCTGTTGGTTGTATAATTTTGCCGCAATACGCTCGATTTGACGGTGAAATTAATGACCACGCGGTCGATCGCTCAAAGGCCACAGACGTTATGTCAACATGGGGCAATGCTTCGCTCCTGATTGCAACCATCAATCGGAATCCCATACATGCAAGTTCTTTCTCTTTCCAAACCCAAAAAAGAAACAGGAGGAATGTCGTCGATGGATTCGCTTGTTGAGGTACGAGACATTAATTTTTGTTTTATCCCGAGTACGTATGAAATTTGCCGTGCGATGCATGAATTTTTTTTTTTTGAAAGCTTAAGCTTTGTTGAAGCTTACATTTTTCATCAGGAAAACGATTGAGACACAAGGGTCTCAAATACAAGGCAACTCAGTTGGAGACTTGTGTAACTTTGAATTCATATTAGCCACTAAAGTCACTAAATAGAAGTTGGCGTTGTTAAAGTCTCAGTTGTAACGCACGGACCATGCATTACAACTTTTTTTATGTCAGACTTTTTAGTTTACATGCATTATTATATGAGAATGAAGTCTTCGATTCAAAGCAAGTCACTTCGTTGGCAATTTCTTGCTCTAGTAAAAACGCACAATGAAAGAAAGAGCACATTAACTTAAACATAAAAGAGTGAATTCAAATC
>JAEMWC010000800.1:270000-340000 GCA_016490735.1 Pachyseris speciosa | reverse complement strand
AAACGTGACAAAATCCAATTACAGCACTTAAAAGTCTTAAAATACATTTGAAAGTTGAAAATTTTGCTCATCGTGGTTTTCATATGTCAAAAGGGATTTGCATGATGGAAAACCTCAATGCAGCCAAATGTCGCCAAGCGTTGATTTCCTGACTGCAAGAACGATAATTAAATTTTGGCGCAACTATTCAAAAACCCGCTCTGATGAAAAACGAGGTACTTTGGCAAACTCAGACTGAATGAAGACCGACTCTTTCCCTACCCTCAGTTGAGCTCCCGAACTTAGATATTCAGCAGTTTGCTAAAATAGCCACATTTTGTTAACCGGGCCATGATAATAATGTGCTTCTGAAAGCGATCTCTTTTCATGCCGTGAGAGAAACAAGCACCTCAAAACGATTTTTGTATTTCAAGAAGTGTTGAGAAAATTGAAGGACAAAAAGGGTACATGTACAGCTAGTTATTTCTCTGGAATAATTATTGCTGCGTACCAGGATGCCTGCAGAGGCCTATCCTAATTTTTGAGATAAAAAAATTAAAAAGCCGCCATTTTTTCAAATTTCTGGCTCTTGCGCTTGCTCGGAGTTCGCGCATACTTTCTGCGTTTTTCCGCTCTGAAACCACACCCTTAACCATACCATACCTCATACCATACCCAAAGCATACCCTATCTCAGACCTGTTTGGGGTAGGGAAAGGGGGGAGGGGGGGGAACCTACATCCAACACTGTCATACTATAAAGTCCTTCAAATTATGGAAAACTTTAATCTTTGATACAAGTCTTAAAACAAATTACCATCTCAATCTTATCCTTATATTATGCCTTTAAAATTGATAGAAAACTAAGAACAGCAGCATTTCAAATGACAAACCTATTCATACTGAAGAAAAATAATACAAAATTTATGTTACAATCTTTGTAGCCACAAATGCTGGTATCCCTCATATTAAGTGACAAAGGTAATCAGTGTCTCATGTAGCATGTTAAAATTGAAAATGGCTAAATAAATAAAAGAAAACAAAATACTTTCTTAACCAGTACAAAGATACGAGCGACAATGAATGTGAGCCACGCCTACCAGTAAAGATTCTGCCCTATCCACCTGATTACTTCAATAAGAAACCCTCCTTAATTCTTTTTTATAATAATGCTTAATTTACTAAACTGCATGCCTCTCAAAAAAGGCCGAAATAATACAACGATGGCAACAAAAGTGTACAGTTCACCCTCGATTATTTTTGGTAGCAGATGTATAAAGTAGAAGTCCTTAAGTTCTTCGATTTTCACCTACCAAGAGTCATCCCGCTGAATTTAAGTACAACAGAGTCCTTTGTTGTCCAAACAACTAAGTAACACTTTGGTCGCTTAGTAATGAACATCTGGCCTTGCACTTGGTGCCAATAGACATGGTCTTGCTTCAGTGAAATCTTTCAATTCTTTTTTTTTTTCCAGGCCGAAGTTGTTTGTCGCAATAGCCTCCTCAATCGTTAAATTTCTCTGAGTGTAAGGGCACTTAGCTTCCACAACGCTATTGTCCTCTACCAAGCCATCAGGGGAGGCACCAAGTACTCCACATTCATGGAGCCACACACCTGTTTCTACTACCTGTAGGCCGTGTTAGGTCATACTCCCCAAGAAGACGCTTGATGAGGGAGGGTGTCACCCGCTTGGCATTTAAAATACTGCCAAAATTGCTTGCTGTCAGTCTACTCTTCCTGATCATTTGCCAGGAAGGATTGTCACGCTGTCCAGCAGTAAGGTGGCTGACTTGTTTAATGGTTTCCCAATCCAATGTTTCTCTTTCAAGCAGATGTTGACACTGAGCTTTGGGGCCCTGTAATTGGAGAAACTCCTCAGAAAAAATTATGTCGTCTATTGTAGCTACCGGCAGAGGCGTAGCCTGTATCTGAGGTTCAGGGCTCATGAGCCAATACAGTCCAGTGAACTTGCCATAATTTTTCAAACTTTGGAAAAGTTCACGGCGATCCTCCAATGTAGTCTCTCTTCTTACTGAACGTAAGATTTTGTAATCCCGACCGTAAGAAATACAAGCCCCGAACGTAACAACTTACAACCCCCAAATGTACGAGCTTAAAACACTCGAACGATTTTGTAATCCCGACCGTAAGAAATACAAGCCTCGAACGCAAGAACTTACAACCTTCGAACGTAAGAACTGAGAAACCCCGCACGTAAGAAATCATAACACCCGAACGTAAGAAATACGAACCATTGATCGTAACAGTACAACACGAGAATGTAAGAAATAAGAAGCCCCTTATCGTAAGAAACACAATGTGGGTAGGTATTTAAAAACTGATTTTATTATTATTTGTTAATCAAACAACATTGATAATTTCTTGCTCTTTAATTTTAAATTATAGGATAACGTAACGTTCGAAGGGAAAAGGGGGTAAATGAAGTAAAGAAAAATATTATAAATAGTTTGCAAAATATTATTTTAAAAAATTGATGGATTTTAAATAATGTTAAAACGTTTTTTCGTCTCCACATAAAGAGAGTATTTGGTTGGAAGTAAAAAAGAAACATTACAGCCACTATGAAGTACAAACTTCGTGAATGAAAAAGTATTTACAAAATTTAAGAAGAAAATCAGTGAAGAAATTTGATTTTCGGCAATAAAGCATATGGATTTGCTGACAAATTACAATTTATCACTCAATATGGTTGTGGTATTCAACCAAAAGTAATCTTCCTTTTACAGCAATAGCAAAAAAAAAAAAAAAAAACGGACGGCAGTACCCACTCCTTACTGTATTTTTCACTTTTCATGTGAGCGCTTTCCATTTGAATGGAAAAAACAGGGGAGAATTTTCGGTTTAAAGGAGCAGGACAAATTGTTCTCAATCAAAACGGAACGGGACGAGCGTGTTCCTTTTGCACTAAGTCACTCTTAAGAGACTGGATATAGACCAAAACACCACCAAACCACGCGTTAATTCATCAAGGAGCATGGAACTAGTGGGACGCTGCAGATGGTCCGGGATTTTTCGGTCATTCCGGTAAAACCGAGAAAAGAGGAATACTTCAGAAGGTATTCCCTTTTTCCGAAAAATTTCAATTGGAAAAGCCTGTTCCATTTGATTTACCACCAGAACAACCGGTTTTTCCATGCAAAAGGAAAGCGCCCCATATCAGTATTGGATCTAGCATGAAGTGGACGCCTTGTGGGGAATGCATTTAGCTATATAGCTAGTTCCAGCTCATTACGGAGGATATGAATAAGTTCTATTATAATGACAATTCAAATGCTATATTGACTGTGAACTTTAAACTGAAGAACCATTAATATGGATATTTTCTGGAACCACACACATTTAAGTAAATAGTAATACACATGAAGTTCCAGAAATTCGTCGTATGTTGTATTAAACTTGGTGATGGGTGGGCACCCACAATCCTCTTTTAGGGCAGTTCTCTGTAAAAATCAAAACAACGCAAGAAGTGCACGGAAGTAAAAAGGTTATTGCAGGTGGGGGTGGGGGTGAGGTTTGTTCTTGTCTCAGTTACAGTATTTCCTCCTACTGTGTTCAAAAGTCCCTCCTTTCAATAGATTTGAAAATACTAGCAGGCATGTTTGGTTTCTTACGGCTTCACCGCTAGTCCACTGATGCACCGATAAACCATTTCCGTGTGTTAAGTAAATTTAGGCTTATCAATGAATATGGCCACTTGCAGATCCTTGATTTATTTTTAGTCCATATTAATGTTCTCATCATTTAATCCTTAGAAAGAATTTATTGGCATATTACAACAATTCTGTGATCTCTGGGAAAGCTTAAGTATATTGTTGAAAATGTTTTAGAAGCAGTGCAATTGCATTCGATTGAGGATTAAATCAAACAATACTTACGTAACGACCAACGCAATTTCCTCCAGGCCTTGAACGTAGTTGAGACTGATATCTCCATTTTGGAAGACCAGTCTCCACCTCCTTGACAATTTTTCAAAAAGTGGAGACCACAATGATGCTGTTGCTGAGGACAAGTCTGTCCCCCCATTTATCACCCACTTCAGTGTGCACTGTTCACCAGTGCGTAGTGGAGCTACAGCTAACAATCCCTGCAATTAAAATATTGAACCTTGGGTTAAAATGTACTAAAATTCCATCGATGGAACGGAGCGGTTTATTTATTTATTTATTGTTATGGAATATATATATTTTTTAATTCTGACATCATAATCAAATACAGTACATAACAAGACAGTGCCATAAGCAACTTACAATACATTACAATATAAAACTGGCAGTACCCTTTTTACTGGCCTTACATTACAATTAAATTACATTGTTTTCTGTACATTGCTGATAATACATAACTTACACTAGACTTACAATGCTGGCAGAAAAGAAAAGAGAGCTTTTAGGCTTTGAAAGATTTTTCCAATTTTTGAATTAGGGAAGAGCACAATTCTCAATTTGCCATTGTAACGTCGCTTTTTTTTTTAGTTCCTGTAAGTTGGGTGTCTTCTCTAAACATTTACAAGAGTAAATATATTGCTTTAAGACAATGATGAAAAGACGTAGTCTTTGTCTTTGGGAATCGGTTAGATGAGTTAAATGGGACGTGTCATTAAAGGTTATTTGTTTGTTGGAGAGGGTAATATCAGTGACATTTGGGAAGGAGGTGAAATACGAGTCCCCGAAAAACGACACATGATATGGCTTGCGAGTAAAACGCTGCAGTTACAGTACAGTCTAAAAAGGTAACTATGTTCTATGGAGTCCGGAAGGCGACATAGAATGCACGCTTTATCATCCTCTAGTGGGAATTTGAAGAGCTCTTTTTTGGTCACTAGTATTCTATGCAGTAACCTGAACGAAAATTCTCTTAATTTAGTGTCCTTTGTAGTTTCATATATAAGTGAAATTGCTTTTTCCAATCTGTAAAACTATCAGGGAATTTGTTTTTCCAGCTCTTAATACCACTTCTCTCGTTAAAACAATTTTTATTAAAGATTTTATAGTAATTTTTGCAACGCATTTCAGCTAAATCTAAGGAAGAAGTATCGGAGGAGGATAATTTAGTTGTGCTTAGCAATTCATGCGATGGTACTTCAGTTGTTGCCGGTCTCTTTTTTAAGTCCAGTGGAATGGCGGCCAGTAATTGACATAAAATAGTGGATATAGCTTATTTTGATCTTAAACTTGTTTTGGAATTCTTCAAGCGTTAAAAAGTTCCCATTCACATTTAGGATATCTTGAACAAAAGGAATTTTCCGCTTGAGCCAGGAACTCCAAAACAAGGGATTTTTTTTCAATAGTTATGACCTTATTGACTCATTCATTTCTTTCACGGGAACATATGAACCCATAATTGACTTGCTCCCAACGTCCGTTGCTTCATAGCTCAGTTGGTTAGAGCATCGCACCGGCATCGCGAGGTCACGGGTTCAAACCCCGTTGAATTCCTATTTTTTTTTCAGGCTTCTTTTTCGCAATTGCATAAATTGCGATTACAACTGCAAGGATCATTTTTCATTTGATTTGAGTTATGACCTTATTGTTCCATAGTAGAAATTTGCCATAAGAAAATGTATTAATCTTGTTTTTAAATTCTTGGAAATACTGTAGAAGTTCTCGATAAAAATTAGGAAAATTTTTGTTTAGGGTTTCAGTATCGTAATTACATTTGAGAAGGAACTAAAGGTCCCCGTAGGCTGAAAAATAATAATTCGGTATCACTTTCCACGAGTCGTCGGTATCACCTAGTAGTTTACTTATCCTTGCTAAGCGTAGAGATTTCACCATTGTGGTAATACTAACAAAATTAAGTCCCCCTTCAGCGAAGGACTGGTGCATTACCGCTCTCTTTATTTCGTCTTTTTGTTTTTCCAAAGGAAGGAATACAGTTATGTTTTGACTTGGAACAGAAAGCATGGATGCTGCGAAAACTAATTGGGACACCCCTAGTGTTTTAGCCAATAAAGACCCCCCACAGAGCGTCAGATCCCTCGAAAGCCATAAATTCAATTTGTTTTTCACAATAGACATAGAGCGACTTACAGGGAGAGGGTCAGGTTTATGTGTTTATTTGTTTTTCATTTTCCTAATTCTGCTGAGGAAGTTTTCTTCAATGTTCTTATATTGTATATATGATAGAAAGGTCCCCAATATCTTAATTGGTTCTTTTATGGTTTTAAATTCAAGTATATTAGAAGTATTGTGTGTTTTGAACCTAACCACATTGCTTTGGTCTTCGTCTTATTTAATTTTAAACCTGAGGGCGCTTTAATAGCCTTGGAGACCTCATGTAAATCACGAGTGCCTTACATAAGAGGCGACATGGTAAGGTCAATTAAACCAATACAGTGGTTTGTAAATCAAAGCTATAAGAAAGCTTAATATAAGATTGGCTGACTTACTCTATTTGCCTTCCACCACATTCGGGTTGTTTCCCTGCGTAGAAGGCTAACATGCTTATATTGTTGCTCCTCCCAATGTTTCTTCACAAACTCGCGCCTAATATTCTGCCCACAGCCAACAACTGGGCATTCGTTAACAACCTTGGGGCAAATTAAGCTGTGTGAAGGCATCATACACCTTAAGGGAATAAAGCTTTGGTGAATTTAAAGTATCAGGTGATATTCACAGTTAAGGTTAAAGATATCTTACTGAATTACCCTCACACCATCTTCACTTACAATGGTAATTATGGAAGACAGTCCAGTTCATGATGGAAAAAACTCTGCCCCTGAGGGAACTGATGAATTTTCTTCAGATGATATCACAACACTAGTTATGTTATTGTTAGCCTGTTCCAAGCTCTCAGATATTTCGCGGAGACCGCGCGATAACGAGCGAAGATAATTTATCTGGGCTGGGGAGGGGAGGGAGGAAAATAGGGATTCTGTGAGATTTTCCTCGACGACCCCGTTCCACCCACATTGGATTTCTGCGTCAGACTGTCAATCAGTCATCTTGACAGATTAGAGAGATTAAGTTCGAGGTTTTTCGGCTTTTCCCGCGAACCGCGAACGTCAAGAAGTCTCGTGACCAGTGCCTTGCGTCAGGTTTGCGGTTTGAGGTTCACGTTTGTACGGCTACGGCTACACTCTAGAGGTAAGTGATTTACCGCAAGGTTTTTTGCACCCTAAAAACATCACAATCCCACGTTTGAGAGGAAATGCTACCTTTTAGAACTCTTTCGCTTATTGATTATCGAATTCTTTTTCATAGAAACGTAATTTTGAAGACGATTTCTCAGCTCAGATAAAAGTGAACGAATGAATGAAAACAAACATGGCGGCCGGCTATTTGTTGTTAGAACCAAACACGAATCTTAAGCCCCGAATATTAGAGAGATTAAGATTGAGGTTTTTCGGCATTTCTCGCGAACCGCGAACGTCAAGAAGTCACGTGACCAGTGCCTTGCCGTCAGGTTTGCGGTTTGAGGTTCACGTTTGTACGGCTAGACCACGCTCTAGAGGTAAGTGATTTACCGCAAGGATTTTTGCACCCTAAAACATCACAATCCCACGTTTGAGAGGAAATACTACTTTTTTAGAACTCTTTCGCCTATTAATTATCGAATTCTTTTTCATAGAAACGCAATTTTTAAGACAATTTCTCAGCTAAAATAGAAGTGAACGAATGAATGAAAACAAACATGGCGGCCGGCTATTTGTTACCCGCGAATCTTAAGTCCCGAATACGAGCAGACAGCTAACGTGAAACCGCTAACCGCAAACCGCCGTTTGCCGTTTGCGGTAAGATGGCCAAACCTCGATCTTAAGGTCTCTATTGGCAGACGGTTAACGTAAAACCGCTAACCGCAAACCGCGGTTTGCCGTTTGCGGTAAGATGGCCAAACCTGTATCTTAATCTCTCTATTAACAGAGAGTCTGACGGCAGACTTGACTTAAGTAACGCAAATCGTTCTCGGAATTCTCCCGCGAGTAATTCACATAACCGTGATTTAACATGTGAGTATCCTGCAAGATAAGAGTCGCATTTACTGGAATATCTTTCAATTTAATGCTCTCGTCGAACTGTATCACAATTGCGCGTGCGGTAATACAAACAACAATCTTTGCAACTATTCTGTCACGGAAAGAACTATCGCTATACCTAGTTTATAATATCGTAACTTCTTTCTCCAGGATTCTGAGAAGCCCGCAGCTTTCCCTAGTACCGAAGTAAATATCGCATTTTAATAGTCTGATTGGGCAAAGCGGATTGAGTCTTTTCGTTTGAGGCAAAGCATTTTAAAATTAAACTCTTGCCGAACCCACTGACATAATCATGAACACATCTTTCCAACGAGCCAAGTTTCTAGAGGGAAGTTTCTTTCACGTGTTGAAAATCTCCGAAAAAACGAAATCTTGGAAATCTCCCAGGCACGCGGCAAATCGTGCTTGCCAGGATGTTGATCGAATAACAACCACACTGCCTGTGAGTGTTGATGTTTTTCTCTCAATTATGTCTAGATTGACCAATCGGAGGGTACCCCAGCTGGTATACCATACAGGCTCTCCTTTCGCCCCCTCCCCCAGTCCCCGCGCGATTTTCTTCCCTCGTTCTTTGTTTTCTTCGCTTGCCCCAAATATCTGAGAGACTGGAACAGGCTATATTATTGTTTAAATTGGGACTTTTACAAAGTGAAAAAAAAAAAGAGCTTAAAATGCTACTGAAAATAACAACAACAGCAGCAACAACAGCAAAAACAATAATAATAATAACTTTGTTTAAGTCTTGTTTAAGTCTCAAGCGCTGTTTTTGCAAGTTTATTTTTTGTCTTGAATGGGACACTCAAGAGCGATTTGTTCCAAGTCAAAAAAATTAGCCAGTACATGTTGATAATTCAAAACCCATTTCCGTGGAGAGCCTTTTTCATGCGATCGTTCCGTATTTTATCATATTTATTGAGCGGAGAAGCTGCAATGCGATAATCGCTCCTCGCGAAAGAAAAGTAAAGAGCTCTGGCAGCCCGGTACTTTTCAACTCAATCACCCCAACACGTTTTGCTTGTTAGTTTCTGGGGTCCATACTTTCAGAAAATTATCACGGCATCGTTTTAAAAACCCTGACAAGTTATCTTTGTCATCCAAGATAATGCCGATGAACGGAAAGAGTTTGAACCGATTTCTAGGTTAATCTTTGTCCGGGGCGGGGGCTAAAGTACAAGTCACATTCCACAGGTCACAGGTACAGGTCACAGCTTTTATGATTGGTAACTAAGCCAAACAGTTTGTCCCCAATCTAAAAGAAAAATTCTGGATAGTGATTAGAGTTAGGAGACACTTTTGGGCTTCTTTATTTATCTGTAGGACAGTGACCTGTGTGTTGACCTTTGGAATGTGACTTGTACTTTAGGGACCGTTCATTTTTTACGAGGGACAGCGGGAGGGGGGGGGGGGGGCTGGTGGGATTTTGGGAAGCACCATTTAAAATGGCTTGACTCCCCTCAGCTTGCCAATTTTTTTCACATGCCCCCCCCCCCCCCCTTAAAGCGGTAATTTATTTCGGATGACCCTCCCCCCCCCTAAGAAAATTAACCCTCTCCCAAGAGTTTACCTTTTTCAGAAGGGTATCACTTCTGCCTTTTTTTAATATTTTCTGTTATTCCCTACTTTACATGATTGTGCTTGCTATGAAGAC
Source organism: Pachyseris speciosa (assembly GCA_016490735.1). Taxonomy (NCBI): domain Eukaryota; kingdom Metazoa; phylum Cnidaria; class Anthozoa; order Scleractinia; family Pachyseridae; genus Pachyseris; species Pachyseris speciosa. The sequence goes on along the minus strand of JAEMWC010000800.1, from coordinate 330,378 downwards.
ACCACAATATTTACAAATTCTATACTAGAGAGAGCCCAGGGCCCGCGCAGCAAGTTTGCAACTGGGGGGGGGGAGGTGTCTCACTTCAAATGCGTTAGCGTGAGTGAACTAGGGGGGTCCGGGGGCATGCTGCCCCGGGAAATTTTAAATTAAAGTGCTCTCAAATGGTTGGAAATGCATTCCCCCAGAGTCAATGGTATCACTTACAGTGATACTCATCATTGTCACATCATCCGTTTCACTGCTGTCAGCGCTTGCCCTGTTGTCATCAGTTGTGTCAATGTCCTGGCATTTCTCAGTGTTGGTTGGCCAGCTCTGAGAGGACTCGTCTGTTGCAAGCAATGTCTTACAATTGCCTTTACTTTCTCATTCTTGCTGCTTTTCAAATGCTGCTTCAGTGCGTGGTGACCTTGGTGGTTTTACGTATTTTTAAAGCTTGTTTACATCTTCACACTGGTCAGTCCAAGGATAATCCTCATATGATAAGCTTTTGCCTCCCTACTTTCCTTCGCCTTTCCTTCTTAAATTCCAGCACTTCAAGACGCTGAAGATAATCCCCCACAAACGTTGATTTGAAAATAAGCTTATCTGCAAATAGAGCAACGCTCGTTGGTTCGGATAAAACCAGCCGGCCACTTCCTTGCTCTTTCTTCGCTTGGATCCTTGGCTGCCAGTCATCCTCACAGAAATATCATGTACAAAACCAACTTTCTTAGAGTACAACAATTTATAAAGGAGAAATATTCCACAAAGAGTCAGTTCTCGACATGAGAACCCACCTCAAACCAACAGAGACATTCCAGTACACGTTCTTCACAACAGGTCACCCAACGGGAGTAAAGAAAGGCTTTGTTAAAGGCGAAACTCTAAGACTCCTAAGAACAAATTCTTCAAAAGAAAAATTTGAAGGAAACATTAACAAATTTAAAACACATCTAATGGAGAGAGGCATTTTTATGGGAGGACTTTTATTAACAACACACTCTGCGATGTTTAATTTGAGGGACAACAACAGGCTCTCCTCCAACAAAACAACACAAAGAAACGAATCTCGTCCTTCGTAACGCAATACCACCCAGCAGTTAAAAACCTAAAAGAAATCCTAACGAAGAAGTGGTGCCAAATACAGCAACAACCATTGCTAAACGGGATTATTAAGGAGCCGCCTATAAATTATATCATACAGAAAGGGGCGCTCACTCAAAGACATACTCGTGAGAGCAAAGTTATAACAAAGGCTATAAAAGCAGACCATGTATTCCGGAGCCGTATAAGCATACCAACCACACAAAATAAAAACTATAATGGCTTACTTCCAGAATACCTTAACAATATTATAACAAAGGCGATAAAACTAGATCACGTATTCCAGAGTCGTGTAGGCCTGTCAACCGGCCATTTAACACAACGAAACCTAAAGAAACTAACAATCTTAGTTTAAAGTTAGTAGTAGCTACAAATATTTTTTGCCATCAAACGTTATTAAAAGCAGAAGGAAAGTTTGTAATCAATTTGTATTCTGTCTACTATGTTTGTTCATCATTTTTTTTTTTAATATTAAAACATTGTGCCATTTCAAAATTTTGCTAAAATATTTCACGTGACCCCCCTTTCCCTAATTTTTTGGGATGCCCCCCCTGGAAAGTCATTTTTTTCGCATGCTCCCCCCCCAAATCCCACCAGCTCCCCCCCCCCCCCCGTACCTCATAAAAAATGAACGGTGCCTAATAGTCCAGCCGACGGCTCGAGTAAAAACATTTTTTTTCAAGGCTTACGCTTCAATATTTTTAATTAAATCCGTAAACTACTTTTATAACTGACTCAGTACTTCACGACCGCTCCACAGTTTAGTGGACACTGAATTTCTCTCATCGGACACGTGGTCCTTTTGTGGTTCTCGAGTGTTCTTCTCACCAGCTTCTCGCCACACTCGCATCTTGTTTCTTTGTACGGGCAGACTTCCTTGCAAGCAGCACATTCGACTTCAAGCTCTTGCCAGTGTCGAATGTGCTGCTTTGCGGTGTCTAGGCCTTTCCCGATTGCGCTCGTAAAATACTAAAAAAGTGCTGGCAAAAATGGCTAAAAAGTGCTCAAAAAGTGCTCAAAATCTCAAAATAGTGCTCAACAAGTGCTAAAAGTTGTGAACAGTTACCTCTAAGCTTTCCTTTTACCACGGCAAAGTGTTGGTTTAGGTACTCTTTGAGACGATCCCATGTACTCACATTGGTGGTTTTGGCGCTTCCTCTTTGCTTGTTCTTCCCTTTGTTGATCGCAACTTTTCGCTTTCGTGCTATCGAAGCACTTTCTGGAGCACTTAGGGATGCTCCAGCATTTGCTGTTATTGTAATTGGGTCAATCACTTCTTCGTCTTCGGTGCTATTGTTTTCCGACTGATTTAGTGCTTCCATTTGTGCTCTTGAAAAACTAAAGCCGGTTACGAATTGTAAATAAATTCAGCAGTACTAGTGTAAAACCTAGACATCAGATGATTTAGAAATTTGAGATGACACACATACGATACATCAGCCAATCAGAAACTTCTGTTCTCACGCTCAGTAAGGATAAGTCCACGTGCCTTTCCATGACAACGGTCTTTCATTCAAATTTATGACCTGGAACACGATTCTCGTTGCGAGCGACACACAGTTTTTGCTTTAAAATGTTTTAGAAGACATATGTTGCTCGAAATTTGCTCGAAATGTGAAAGATTGCTCAAATGTTGCCCAAAGTGCGAAAAAGTGCTTAAGGGTGCTCAAAATGCAAAATAGTGCTCCAAACTCAAAAAAGTGCTCAAAAGGTGCTCAGCGGAATCGTGAAAGGCCTAGCGGTGTCGAGGGGGAATGTTTGATGGCACCAGAGAAGCTTTCCTGCACGGTGGAGAGCATGCTGTTCGCATTTCTGTTCGTGCAGTAAGTTGTCACTGGTTGCCTACAAGTTGAAGCCCTGGCCGGCGATCCCTTGATCTCCTCGACGCAGAAACCACAGAAACTGTGCCAACACGGAATGATGATTTCCGCATCGAGTAATGGATTTTTGCTGCGAACATAGAAGAGAATAAGATTAGAAGCTTGTTCAAGTTAAATCGATGAAGTCACCCCATAACAAAACTATCCAGGTACCACAGGTGAACTGGACGGCGCTAAATCGTCAGGGACAATGACTTGTTCGAATACTTGCTTGGAAGGAGAATCCATTATCAAGCTTAACTCACGTACTGTATACACAGTCGAAGCAAAGCTCAGAGAGTGGCAGCGACATAAAAAAGCAATTGTTTGTTGTTGAAAAATCCGTTATTGTTCTAGCCTCCCACGCAGTCGTTTTTAGGGGCCTCGTATTTCACCTCCTTACCACAACTGTTCCGGTCAAACGCGTATATTGCGTGCGCGAAAAAGACTATTTTCGCGCGCGCTCAGATCGTGCGCACGTTTGCGTGTTTCCGTTCTCGCTCTATCCGTTATACATGAATTTCCCAGCCTTTTCTTGTATGTTGGTTTTAGCTTCGTCAAAGTTGCGGACAACGAATGCACGAGTTTGATTAACAATGCGAAAAAACTCAGAATACACCACGGAAATGTTGGCTACTAAGGGGCCTACTAATGATACTGGGTTAGCTTAAGGTAAGGGTACACGTGAATTTGATTGAAATTTTAAGGATTCTGAAGAAGGGATTGAAATGGGGAGAAATGTTTAGAAATACCATAAGACAGTTCATTGACACCCCACAAGGACACTGTAAGGTGCTGGGGAACTGTTTGGTATCGGTCCGCTAATTTTCAATTTCAAATTCCAATTCAGTAAAATAAACGTCTGTGGCTTCATAGTTCAGTTGGTTAGAGCATCACACCGGTTCAAACCCGGTTCAAGTGCTGAATTTTTTTTACAGGCTTCTTTTTACAATTGCATAAATTGCGTTCACAACTGCGAGGATCATTCTTCATTTGACTGATATCGAAAACTGTCAGTGGAATTATAAGTAAATCTCGTTTATTTCTTTCTTCGCAATCCTTTTTATCCTTGCACTGTACTTGTATGGTCCGCAACTTATCCCCCTAATTTAAACAGGCTTTTCACTTCTGAAGAAACGTACTAACTTTGGAATGATATGCTGAACTGACTATCTTGCTCACACCACGCCCTACCTAGTTAATCTTATATCCTTGATATTAACGCTTTCGTTGTTGCTTGTACTGTACTCCGATCAAAATAATCTCCTTCCTAACTTTTTTGATACATACTCTTTTCTCTGCGTACGTACGTACAATCCACGAAACCCCTGTAACTATCATCCACGTTATTTTAGAACCGATACTGAACAGTGTGCGATCCTCTACCAAGGGCCTTATATGTTTCAATTCCCTACCCCGTGATCTTGCCTCATCTCCCAGATATTCAGTCGATTATTTTTAATGTTCTCCTGTATGGTCCAGCACATCAAAGACTGAGAACGTCTCCAAACTGCAAAGTGTCCAGAATTTTGCTGCAAGAGTTGTCACAGGCTCGAGAAAATTCGAACACATAACACCTGTCCTGAAGGACTTAAATTGGCTTCCTGTTTGTAGTATGCTGAAATGTACTGTTGGCACTCTCACGTTTAAATGTGTTAAGGGACTAGCGCTAAGATACTGATCTCTGTTCCCGCTTTGTCACTAGGGCTACTGTGCACGATCGGAATACTAGAAATAAGAACAAATTAGATATTCCAGGATACAAATCTGCTGCTGGGCAGCGATCTTTTCTGTGCCGATCAGTAACTATGTGGAACTCATTGCCGACTGCTATCACTGATTGTAACAGCCTAGAAATGTTTATGAGGAAATTGAAAGATTATCTTTTCCAATTATATTTTTCAAATAGTTAATTGTATCATTGTACGATGATTATTATATATTTGCAAATTAGGACTGAACGCCCTTTTTATTGTAGACAATATTTAATATACATTTGTAAATTACGATTGATAAGTATTTTTCCTATTGTAGATAACAACTAATGTATTTTTGTGAATTAGGACCGAAAAGCCTTCTTAGAGCCCTAATAAAGATTATTATTATTATTATTATTATTATTATTATTATTATTATTATATTCCAGCTTTGAGACTTCACTGTAAAAGTCTAAATTAAACTCGCCCGTCCTCTGACATATTATGTTCATTTCATTTACTTATGGATGGAGGAACCCAATATTCAGTGATAAGCTTCCAGCTGCTCTTGGGCTTTCTCGCTACATTTCTAATAAGAACTCTGATTACACAATTATGTTGTCTGAATTAATATTTGAATGATATAATTGTAGCAAATAATACTAAATAGAGGTACGAGAGCTGTATTGGGCGAATATCAACTCGAGGCCTCGGACATAGCAAAGCGAAAAAAAAAAAAAAAGGTCCGAGGGAAGAACTACGCCGGGCGTCGATAAAATCGCGCTCATGAAACATTATTTTGGAACATAGAAAAATCTACTTTAACAAGCATCTTGATCACAAAAACCTGAAATGGCACAAAAATATAGAATACCTGAAGTTGATAAAAGGACTAAAGGAACGAAGAGGAACTGACAAAAGATTCTTAAAGCAGGAAGGTCTACAGGTTCAGGGGCATAGAGTCAAGAAGCCCCAGTCAAACGATCAAACATTTTCGTCCAACATCCTGTTGGAGGAAGGCATGTTTGACTGTTAAGGCATAACACAGGTATCAATTTGATTTGCTATTATAGAGCTGAATAAGAAAAATCCAACAAAAGCTGTCTCGAAATTAGGGCAAACCTTTTTTTATGTTTTACGACTAGCTTTCAATGATTAAAGAGTAGGTTTAACATGTTTTACAAAATCGCCTACCTAAAGGTTTTGCCGTGTTTGAAACAAATGGAAAATGAACGGCTCGTTCCCTTGAAAATAAGTGAGCAAATTAACTTGGCTCATGGTGTTCGCCATTTTATTTCTCCACAAAACCATTTTACTTTGAACTGAGCTTGTCCACCAAGTTTTGGAGCAGTCTTTTTTTTTTGTTTTGTTTTTGTTTCTTTTTTTTTTGTTGTTTCCGTTTCTTTTTTGATCAATTTTGACTTAAGTACAGAACGACGTTACAATTCGAAAATAGCTTAGCATCACTCCCAACGCGCGCATTGAATGATTTTCGATGTTTCGAAATTGCCACAAAGGAGTTCTGTTTGCATAAATATTTTTGGCGCTCATTCCACGATGCATTAAACGCGTGTAGTTTACACCTCACAGGATCAAAATCTCCTTTAAGCCATTTACCTAAGCTCAAACGCACCTTTAACCAACCAGCGACTGTATCTGACAAGAAGGAAAAATCACTAAAGGACATTCTTGTCCTCGCAAAACTTCCTTCAATCACACAACAATCTTAAAATCAACGAAGCGTTTAGTTACAAACTTGAAGGAAATTTACTTGTGATCACCTAAACTGACTCCAAACAGTATTCGCGCAAATTTAGCGATTACAACTCAGCTGAGTCTACGAACGAAAGCCCGATCACTTACATCCTGAAACTGATCACCCGATAACGAACGTAAAACGTCATTTTTGGATCAGTATGCACTTTATCACAGAACAACTATATATTTCGAAAATACATTTACATCACTCTCAACGCACTGAGTGATTTTCGATCCTTCGAAAACACCGCTAAGTTGTTTTGTTTGCATAATTTTGCGCTCATTACACGGTGCATTGAACGTGTGATCTTCACACCTCACAGGATCGAAATCCCCTTCATGCCATTGGATAATCTATATCTTCCAATAAGAATCCCGCTTGTAACTAACCAATCACAAAACACTCTGCGGGTTGAAGTCCGCTATATAAAGAGACTTGATTCTACCTTCAGCACTCGAAACTAGCTCTCCTTTTGAGCTCTTCGAAAAAAGCTTAAAGCAACTGACGAAGGATCCAATCTTTTGGTTCTGAAACCGGTCTTGCATCTCAAAGCTGAAACACAGTTCTTTGCAGAACTCTACCATGGCGCAGACAGTTTCCGACAAGGAGATGATTGCCATTTTAAAACACTACGTCTCTTAGAAACTAACTCAGTCAAAGAGATCTTTGAAAACAACAAACGAGACTTTAAACAAAGTTTCTGTAAAAGAAGCTACCCTCCAACACTCGTTTTAAAGAAAATCCTGGTTGAAGTTAAAGAAAAACATATCTTTAACCAGCCGCCGATTGTATCTTACAAGAAGGTTAAATCACTAAAGGGCATTCTTGTCCTCGTAAAACGTCCTTCAATCGCACAACAATCATAAAATCCACAAAGCGTTAGTTACAAACTTGAAGGAAATTTGCTTGTGATCAGACACCTAAAATGACTCCAAACAGTATTCGCGCAAATTTAGCGATTACAACTCAGCTGAGTCTACGAACGAAAGCCCGATCACTTACATCCTGAAACTGATCACCCCGATAACGAACGTAGAAGCAGAGGACTCGTAGACTTTAATAAACAAAGGAAAACGACTGCTCATCCCTTCCCTGTCAAATCCACATGGCAACCACCAATTCATAACTCAGTTGATCTTGAAAACTACTTGGAAGACTGAGACCAAACTCGAACTAGCTTCGACAATGTTCCGACCTCACTATGACAGCATTGCAGCGAACGAAAGAAAGCTATTAACTCACTTAAGCGCAGTAGCAAAATTAATCTCCAAAAAGCCGACAAAGGAACAACAACAGTCATTATGGACACCGCACAAAAAATACAAGAAGGCTCTGACGATAAATTTTACACGCCTCTCACATCTCTTATTGTGCTGAACACTGCCCGAAAAGTCAACGAAATAGTTAACAAACTATTCCGCTCAGGTAATATCGATAAAATGACTCACAAATGGTGGACAATCGGTCTAAAACAACCGCGAATACCAGAATTTTGCACGCTGACTAAATCCACAAGAAAACACCAGTTGGCAGACCAATTTTTTCTGGTAGTAGCGGCCCTACAGAAAGTATTTCCAGTTTCGTGGACTCACTATTACAACCCTTCGCTATCAAACAAGAGTCATATTTAAAAGACACCACTGATTTTATCAATTTCATCGAAAATAAGCAAATTCAAAACGATTTTATTTTAGCCACTCTTGACGTTAGTTCCCTCGACACTAACATTCCTCAAACAGAAGGAATTGATGTTATCTGCCGCCATTACGAGTACCACTATGAGCATAATCTACCAATTCCCACCAACGATTTACGGGAACTCATGCAGCTTATACTAGAAGAAATTTTCCAATTCAACGGAAAGCATTTCGTACAAACCCACGGCATCGCTATGGGAACTAAAATGGCGGTCGCTTTCTCTGTCATGTTTATGGCAGATCTCGAAAAACGACTACTAATGGCTAGCCCACATAAACCTCTCGTTTGGAAAAGATATATTGATGACATATTTTCATTGTGGAACATTCATATTACAGAAGTTTCTGATTTCGTAAACTTCGCTAACTCCTTCCACCACACAATCAAGTTCACTTGTGAAATGTCATCAGAACGCGCTGCCTTCCTTGACACTGAGGTTTTCAAAGGACCTCGACTCTCAACTCTCAAAATCCTTGATTTACAAACACTTTAAACCCACTGAAACTTTTCAGTACACGCACTTCTCATCATGCCACCCTTTTAACTTTAAAAAGGGTTTTATCAAAGGAGAAGCACTACGTCTCTTAAGAACTAACTCAGTCAAAGAAATCTTTGAAAACAAAGCTCTGTAAAAGAGGCTACCCTCTAACACTCGTTAAAAAAAATCCTGACTGAAGTTAAGTTCATAACAGAAAAGAAGCTCTCCGCAACAGGACAAAACAAACAAAAGATATTCTTCCATTTGTTACCACTTACAACCCAACCTCACCGAATCTTAAAAAGATTCTCATGAAACACTGGCACACAATTCAACAACAACCTAAACTCAAACGCATCTTTAACCAGCCACCGATTGTTTCTTACAAGAAGGAAAAATCACTGAAGGACATTCTTGTCCGCGCAAAACTTCCTTCAATCACACAACAATCGTAAAATCAACGAAGCGTTTAGTTACAAACTTGAGGGAAATGTACATACGATCACCTAAACTGACTCCAACCTATAATCGCGCATTTTTAGCGGTCACAACACAACCGAGTCTACGAACTAAAACCTGATCACCTACATCCTAAAACTGATCTTCCTTATAACGAACGTAGAAGCAGAGGACTCGTAGACTTTAATAAACATAGCGCGCAAAGCCCAATAAAACAAGAGCAAACGTTGAAAGCAGGGCGAAAAACATTTCAAATTAGAAATAGCCCGCAAAGCCCGATGAAACAAGGACAAACGTTAAAAAGAAGGGCGAATGGCAAATCAAATTTGCAAAAGCCCACAAAGCCCAACAAAACAATGGCAAACATTAAGAACAGGACGAACAACATAACAAACTTGAAATAGCTCTCAAAGCCCTTATGAAAACGAGGGCAAACGTTGAAAGCAAAGCGAATAACATGGAATTAGAAATAGCCATCCAAGGTCAAATAAAAACGAGGGCAAAGGCTAAACTGAAGCAGTTCGAACAAGATGTTAACTTACTCAAAGCCAAAAAATAAAAGGGCAAACCTAACAGCATGGCAAACAAAATATAAAATTCGAAATTACCGATAAAACAAGAATACAAAACGTGAAAAACGCGCACAAAACTAAAGCGAACCAAACACATGAAAAAACTCATAGCTGGAATAGAACACGCGGCGAAGGAGTGCATAGATAAAATTTCAAGCCTCCAAAGAACGTTCGTCAGCTTCTACTTGAACTGGAGCCTGAACTTGAGCGGCCGCTGGATCAGGTTGAGGAACATCGTCCGGTCGAGCAACTGTAGCTGTTAGAACACATTCGTCAGGTGAATGCAGAAGGAAAAAATCGCCTCGAACAGAGAACCCGTGAAAAGTTTAAAACCCTCCATGCAGCTATAAAAAACAATATGGAAAATCAAAGGGGTTTACGATTTCACGTACTCCTCCCTATGAAGGCACTGAAAGGCACGATGTAAAATATGGAGTTATTATTATTATTATTACAGTATCACAATTTTAACATTATAGGTGAAGACAATGAAGCGTGGGTTTCGATTCTAATGTGGTGGCGATGGTGATGGAGGTGGTGATGGTAATTGTGACGTAGATGATGACTTTAAAAAGTGCTTGTTGTGTTTCTGTAGGACCCAGGCCCAATCCTTGGTCCCGCGTGGAACTGATTATTGTTTTTTCTTGTTTCATTAGTTTATAACAGAATATTTCTTATTAGTAGGGCGGTAAGTTTTTGTAGCTCGTTGAACTTCATGTTGAAGTTCTGCCCCATTCACTTTATAGTTAGTCTTAGTGCACTTATCCGAATGTGAGCGTATCTCCTCTCGGCGCTCTCGACTTTTGCTTGATTTTGTTTAGGTCTTTGGGCAGTTCGATCTTGCGCTTTGTATTTACCTTTGCGGAGGTGTTTCGGTCTGATGGTACTATTACTATTACTGGCTTACAAGCTCGGTTGGGGTAGGTTTTGATAACTGTACAAGGGTTGGTCCCTTAGAAATCGCCTATCTATGTGTATCTGCCTGTCAAACGTTTCTTCAGGGACTTTGATTCTTAAGCCTTGTTTTCACTAGCGATGCAAGCACAAGAGCACGTATTTCATTGTGAAAACGGGTTTAACGCAAGCATAAGCATAAGCACAAGCACAAGCGCAAGGATCAAAATTTGTCCTTTTCCTTGTGCTTGCGCTTATGGTTGCGTTCGCTTGCATAAGTTACTTATGCTTGCGCTTGTGCTTGCGTCGCTAATCAAAACCAGGCTTTAGCGTTGAAAAGTTTGGATGTTTGTCATTGCTATATTTTGCAATGCGCGATTTGATGCAGACATTTGCTCTTGAGGTGTTGCACTTACTGATAGTGTTGTCTGCTTCTGTTCTATTCAGAGTCTATACAGCATCTGATGCTTGTTTTCAGGTGAATGACATGCAGATTGGCTTCACGTTTAAAAATTTTGCATCACTTGAGATTTCAATTTAAATCTTAAATGTATATAACAAATAACTGTGAAAAACGAAAATAAAAAATACCCCCCAAAAAATTGCTGGCCACGACTCTGCAACTACCCCCCCCCCCCCCCCCCACTTCCTCCTCTACATTAACCACAGCACCTCCCCTGTGTTCAGTGTAAGTAACTAAGCAATTTGTTAGAACGTTTCTGAATCACGGTGAATGCAAAACCACATAACCGTTAACAAACTTTATGAACCCTGTATCATTGTAATTAAATACTGATTAATATCAAATATTTTTGATAGGGTGTTCTTCAAAACCAGGTACTACTTTTATAACGAGGGTTGACGGAATTTTGAATAAGTCTCACTTCTTTCTATCGATACAAAGTAGCATTTTCCGCAAGAAATGGGCTCATTATGGGTAAATTCGAACGGGATTCCGCAAAAAACGCCTTTTTCTTTTATCCTCTTACAATGGAGACATCAGAGTCGTAATATTTAGCGAAATAACACGGACAGAGCAGTGAGTTTTTGAGATCACAAGCTTATTGCAAAACTTACGGATACAGAAATTGCTGCTATATTAAAATGCAAAAATATGAAGTACTTTGCAGACTGTTAAGTTTTCTGGAATTTTGTAAACAAAAAGGATACCACTTTCACAGCCCTTAGTAAAAAAAAGTTCAGTATATGTATACACATGTGTTGGATGGCAGACATATAAACTCCTAAATCCTCATTTTAATTCGAAATATTCATCAATGCACAGAAAAACCAATGATTCAGAGGCATGTGTGCCACTTTTACAACAAAAACAGATCAAAAGGAGATTACACCACTGAAATGAGACACTATATAGACATTGCATTTCAAAATTACAAATATTATGACCCATGCTGTAGAAATTCTGCGGTCTGTAATGACCCATGCCGCAGAAATTCTGCGGCCTCAAATGAGTAATGCAATCGCTTAACAATGCAGATTGTTTACGAATATAAGCTTTGAGTTTTCTTAAAATAACGTTGCTGCCAGAGTTTTGTCGATTCATTTTAGTTTATAGTAGTTGGAAATTTTGTAATTTCTTAAGAGTATGAAAGAGGTTTGTTCATTTTAATGAATTCTTCGTCTCTTTTTGTCTCTTTCTGCTTTGCTTGCATTTGCACACGCCATTTATTTCCCCGCGCAAACTGCGGCTTCAAGGGGGAATTGCTGACAGCCGTTGTTTCTGGTATGTAAGAGTTAAGATTTTTTTCTTCTCGTAAAAATGAATTGTTTAAGAGCCCCACGAGCGTTGCGACAGACGTCTGTTGTCGATGACTGTTGGGTTAGTTAATATATCTTTGTTGGCAGAATCACAAGCACGGGCCTGTGGGTATTTGACTGAAGCGACGCTCTGCAAACAAGCACTACGACGAAAAAATTAGCCAAAGCAAATTAAATTGCTGCTTCCCATTACGTGAACAGGATGATTGCCATGGCAATTGTTTTATGTCCACGGCGATTATTTCAGGTGTTCAACTGTTTTCAAAACCTATCCCATACCGGAACATTTCTTTGTGAAAAACATTTATTGCTGGCCGATCATGATAAGAGGATCTGCAACAACGAAGGATACATTCCGCCTAAAAAGGTAAGACATTTGCGTTTTTAAATTCCACCCACTCCCGAAACGTTACTTTGCAGAACAAAACGATTTGAAGACGTTTTGGACAACCTTCCCCTCCCACAGACACACCCCCAGTCATACATTGTTTGGTTGGTTGGTTTGTTTCGTAATCGACTAGCGCTCAGTCTCAAAAACCCGAGTCCACAAAACCCTGACAGGGGACAACTCCTAAGAAATATTGAAGACCTTGAAATGGGTAGAAAAATGGAAGAAGAATAGAGGAAAGCAGAAGAAAAAAAAAACACTTCTGTTGAACACAATTGAATATTGTGAGAATATGTGAAATATGTGAGACTGTTACCATGAAACAAAAATTTCTCTGGCGTCTACAGGACTTGAGAAATTGTCAGATGTGTTGAGACAGCGTGCAAGATAAAAAGTGTACCGGTTAAAATGAAAATGTTGATGATCACAAATTAACGTGTCTGCCAAACTGCCAAGAAGAACTCAGTGTTTTAGTAACCCCTTTAAAAGACGCTGAACTGAATTTAGACTGGATTTTTACTTGCAATAAAAAACATATTTCCCCTATTGAAACACCTCAAATAACACCACAAATCAACAGTAAATATAAGAAAACAAGATTTTTTTAATATCCACACCAACATTATTGTTAGTAATAGAATAGAATAAAAGGTGTGGGCATCTACAGTTGCTGCAAATGTTGCAAACAGATCATTACTTGATGGATAGATATTTTGCCAACAGAAATAACTCGGCAAAATATACACTTGATGGAAAAACAACAACAAAAAGATGAACTCAACAGTAAATTAAAAGGAAACATCATGCTTCAAAGGAAACTTAGAGGTACACTTTTTAAAAGGAGATTAGATATAATGACAATTGTTCATGTGTAAGGCAACATTATTTAGCCTTAATTTGTCCCTTCCAAAAACAACAGTAACAGTTCCTATTTCATATCACATAGTTTGAGCCACTCTAAGGGGGTGATTACATGGCGAATTTCAGCCCAGGCCGAAATTTCAGCCCGGGTTCTGGAAGAAACCCTCTTAAAATGAAAGTGGTGATTACATGGAGGTTTCAGCCCGGGCTGAAAATCCTAGGCTGGTTTGTGAAACCAGGCTAGGATTTTCAGCCCGGGCAAACAGGCGGAAAAATCCACAAAATGTCCATGTAATCAAAATGGAATTTCAGCTCGGGCTGAAAAGGCAACATGAGCATGCGCAGTGAGGTTGTTTTCTATGAAATATAAGATGGCTTATATTTCAGCCTGGGCTGAAATTTGTCATGAAATTGCAACAGTATTTCAGCCTGCCCCACTTGGCTGAAATTCGCCATGTAATCAGGCCCTAAAACTCCCTTAGACTAGACCTGAAATGTCCATTGACAGACATTCAGTCAAAATTTGTGCAAAAAATGGCAAAAAAACATTATTTCTTGTTGCTGACCCTCAGAAAAAGAGAGAGAATTTTCAGAAATCTTGTGAGGCAATTCCATATGGCATTCACTACACATCACAAGAATGGAGGAAATAACTTATATCCACCACTGACAATGAAGTGGTTCTGAATGGAAAGTATGAAGTTCTCAAGTTTCGGTAACTTATATCAATAAGAGTGCATCTTACTGTAGCAAAAGGATGAAATACATGCATGTAATGCTCAAATACTATCTATAATGATACACCTGTATCACCCCTACCCTCAGTCCCAATCCCAGTGTAGTATAGAAATACCTGACAAAATAATCTTTAAATGTATGTTCTCATGAGGTCAACACATTGATGATACTCTTGCTACAAAATCAACTTACTGGTGGTGAAAATTGAAAAGAAAGAATGTATGTTTACCTATAATACAAAGTAATACTACTTTTCATTACTGTTATAACGGAGACACAACATTTAGCACCCTTGTGCACATGTGTCATAAGTCATTGGTGAAACACTATTCCACTGGAGGGAAGCACCTATACAATCCAGATGAAATGGAAAAGTTTTGTGAGTCCACTGCGCCTGGCGTTTTGATGATACAGTGTATCTTCACTGCCATCTACAATGATAATGAGTGGGCAGCCTCAAACAAGAGGACAAAGTTACAAAGAACTGAGTACATGTAGTTGCTCTTCTTCACAATCCAAGTTTCTTTACAAATCAGGAATGACAGTTTAAACTTCCTATTAAAAAGAGATACGAGAAAATAAAACCATTATCAGAGTTGAAATTATAAGTTGTAAAAACAGTGTGATACATGCAATACATGTATTTTGACCGCAGGCATGATGCAGAAACCCACACACACAACCCTGGTGTGAAAACCAACATGCAAAGTCCAAAAATACCACTGGGTTTACACTGTACATCAAACACACGAAGACAAAACAAATGTCTCAGGGATGGTGCTTGGCTACAGCTGCCACCCACTCTCCATTGTACATGTACATAATTATTCTCCTCCCGGGCAAGCAGTAATTGGCGTAAGCTGTTGCGGTGTTCCTGCCTGTTTTGTACAATCTATATCTTGTTTTATTTTTGCAGTGTTTTCACAACTTTTGAAAGTAAGAGTTGCATTGTGTTGAGTAGGAGTTGCAAGGCCCAAAGGACCTTGCCCCCCTAGTGGGGTCCGGGGGCATGTTCCCCGGAAAATTTTGAAATTCAAGACTCTTGTAGACGCATTTTCCAAGCAGTTTGAGATGTGTTGTCTTTGAGTACTTTGCATTGGAAACTGCTGTCTACCATACAATCTGAGCCTGTTTACTTTGCTGCTGAACGTTCAAACAACGTATGCAAGTGGATTAAAGTGCACTTAAACACAAAAATTTTTTTCGCTAAAATAGATTTTTGTACCTATTTGAAACGCATCGCGCCATTCTTTTACCAAATCTTGACTAGTTATTTTGACTTTTCTAGGGTGTTAAATGTGCAAAATCTGGCCATCGTCTGCCCCACGACCGAGTCAGAAGGGGCATGGGTCTATTCACGATTTGAGGTGAAACTGATTTACATCGCATAAAGTCTTTGTAAACATGCATGCAAAGCAGTTTGTGACGTCAAATGGAAAATAGACCCAAGCCCCTTCTGACTCGGTCGTGGGGCCAGATTTTGCAACTTTAACACCCTAGAAAAGTCAAAATAACTAGTCAAGATTTGGTAAAAAAAAAAAGGCGCAATGCTTTTCAAACAGGTGCAAAGGTTTCTTAGCGAAAGAAAAATTTGGGTTTAGGTGCACTTAAAAGCAACGTTGCAGTGAAATTTCAAGTTTATTTACTCAAACTCTTTCGTGGACACTTGGCTCTTTAGGAAAAGCTTTATTTCAGAATTTACCCAAGGGAAAGTAGCCGTCGCAAATGGAAAAATTCCCGTTGGATGCGACGGCCGACGGCTTGTTTTGAAAACACTGTTGTGTATATTTAATATACACAAAAAAAGCAACAGAAATAGAGGGATAAACAATCATCCACATGCTCATACTGGTGTAAAAAGTTTCTAGCATTCTGTTAATGGAAGGCTCATATGCATAAATATCCTGACTGACATTTGATTGAAATTGGTTCTTTTGTGATGTATTGGCATGATGCGCACATGGCTCAAATTTGATTTCCTGGGTGTCCTGCAACAGCTATTGTTATGAAAGGATTTACAACCCAATGACTAAGTGGCTTTGCCACTTCGATAGAATGCGAGCAGTCTCTAACTTTTTGCGTGCCTCGCGTGGCTCTGAGGAACAAAGGACGACCGCTCGCGGTCTACCTCTTCGAGGCAGTAGCCACAAAAATGAAATGAGGGCCTACAAATAGATTTTAATTGGTCACATTGAACATTGCTAGTTTCATGCTCCTAGACAGGAGGTCAAAGTTTGCCAAACAGTGAAGAGTAGAGAAGAAAGACGGCACTTTTTCAATTCTGTCATGTTACTGAATGCTAGATGGTTGGTATATTTAGTCATCTTCACTGAATTTTAATTCAATCCATTCTATTTTATATAAAACTAATGCCCGCCGTGAATACATGTAAATCAATGCAAGCTTAACATCGTTTTTTTAATTATTCTAATTTATTGCATGTAACTGTGTGCAGTGAGTCCGAATCTTTGCACATGCCCTTGATTGTGCAATGTTTGACTGTGAAGATATGAATATCATATATTTGAACTGCAGATTAAAGAATTAAGATGTGAGTGATCATCGCAGTTACTACTCAGGCAATAGTGAAAATAAAGCCTGACAAAAATTGAGGCTTGTACGCGAGTTGAAACCATGACCTCTGCAATACCAGTGTAGTACTCTACCAACTGAGCTAACAAGCTAACTTGGAGCTGGGTTGGTAGCTCACTTGGTAGTCGAGAACTGCACAAGTATCGCAGAGGTCATGGGTTCAACTACCCTGGGTGCCAGAGGTTATTATTTTTTGGTTTCCGTATAAGCCTGAAGTTCTTTCAGGCTATATTTTCACTACTGCCTAAGTAGCGTAATTTTAACTGCAATGATCACTCTCATCTTCAGTGCAGTATTAATTACAAAAAGGTCAATCAGTGGGATGCACATCAAACCTTTTGTCAACATACATGTAGAACTGATTTGAAACTACTAAGAGATTGCGGTCCTCAATCAATGACTGATAAAGGAAATCCTGACAAAATATATGTAAATGATATATGAAATGAATCGTATATGAACTGCGAGGATCATTCTTCATTTGAAAAATATATGTACTTGTCTAGATGAACATCCACTTGCATCATAGCAGTCAAATTCTAATAACACATCAGATAAGCTGAATTCCTTGAACTCGCTGTCATCAAGCACGGGCAAGATAAAACTCCATTCTTTTGCCTGTTTGCCGCCTTTTTTAGTCTCATGTATTTACAGAAACAGAATTTTAAATGTAGAAACAAAGCTTTTATAGGACGCTATAAAAGCTTTGTAAGGATGCGGCCTGTAACTATGCTGTCAAGTCACAAATGGGGCTCTCATTCCAAGTGCAAGTCATTACATGTACAGATGTGTGTTTGGAGTACAGGGTTTGAAACGAACAAAATCACACACCTCAAAAACGAAACTATTCCTATTAGAAACCTTACGGGTACTCACCAATGCAAATACTCCCAATACTACTCCTTCGAACTTGACCGGTCCGCTTGGTCATGATCACTTGATCAGTTCCCTGAAGGGAGCACGCATCTCCCTCTTTGACATTGAGATAATCTTTTACCACGATCGGAGTAACTGCAGAATATCCGGTAACTGGACCTAACTGGACGGGTAACTTGATAACTGGACCGCGATTCCCCAATCTGACAACAACAACGTATTCGTACATATAGTTCTATTTAGAAACTAGTGGCAAATTATACTCTACAGTCGACATGTCCGCGCCGAAAGATGAAATGAAATGTCTCACCAAGAGCGCGTCGGTATCTGGCGGAGCTTTTGATGACAGTGGTTGCCTTCAAAAACGAAAAGGTGTCAACTGCACTTCCGAACTAACGCGGCTTCTGTGAGATACAGTAAAATTGGCTGCCATTTCAAAGTGTGAAATTTTTTGTTCGTTACGCAGTTTCAAAAACATGAAGCTTATGAAAGAGCCACAGTCAACTGAACAGGGCTTTGTTGTGGCCTCCGAGATATGTGCGAAAGACATCACGTCGTTTTCTCCAACCAAGGCATACATTTTCAACAGGACAAGGTTTCTATCCGTAAACTGCTTTGTGGCAGGCGCCATGTTTGTTTCCACAGAAAGCAGAAAACCTGGGAACGAGGTAAAACTTTAACCACGTGACCACCCATTTGAAAACATGGCGGCTCTGAGTAAAAGTAAAAGGTTATCGAACAGTCCTCTGATTCTACTGGAAATGAAACACCATTTATCTACAAGCGGTTTGTTCGCCTAGGGTTGTTGGGAGCTTCATTATTTGCGGTTTTGCTGGATCGCTACCTACATCGTAGTATCGATGGAGGAAACGTCGAGAAAACTACAATTCAAGGATAATGGCTGTCCTAGTATTTGAATCAATGGAACTCTACACAACTTCAAAAAGGTGAACGTGAATAAAATCGATGCAGTTCGACATTTGTTGACGTTTAGGTCAGCATTATTAATCAACGTCATTGTGCTTTCGTGACAGCGGTTGAATCAGTGGAAAAGAGCTTCAGCCCTTTTTCTTCCCAACTCAAGCGACCTCTTGGAGCTAATTAATGGAGGGAGAAATCCTACCCCAAACGTGAGTGTCATGACTAATGCTATAATAAGAAAAAATTAAGAGTACCTCACAAATTTATGTTCTAAGTTCAAAGCTAAGGCCTTGTAGTAGCAGGCATTTATCACTCCTAAGTTTTGAGCCTGAGTATTAGCAGCAATTTGTGACTGAGATATCCTTGTCACTCCATTAGCCACATCCCACAAGCTTCACAGTTGTAGTGGTTCCAATAGGAAGTGAATTGCTGCCCCATACAGTCACCTTTGCCTATATCCAGTCAAGGCTGTGCTCTGGCGGCACCCTAAGGCAACTACATGTAGCTACTGTTTAGGTGAACTCTGGTGACTGCTAGAAATTATTTGTTGCCCAGCCGGGCACTCCTTTAAGTCCAGTGTGCAACAAAACAGGCCAAAGTTCTTCTAACACACTGGTGTTGTTTTATTGTGTTAGTGAAGTATGGCAGAAAAAAAAGTTGTTCTACAAACATTGCACATTCAATAAGATTCTAGCTGTTGGAAAAATTTGTTGAAGTTGCGATGATTTTAGAACATACTGTATAGCACAATCTTCTCTTGCATGTTTATACAAGCTGTGCAAGCCGCACTTAATCTGCTTAGGCTGGTATCTCTTCGCATTGATCTTGCCACAAACTTTGTTTAATATTCAAATTTATTTTGAAGTTTGTTAAAATTTGAATTATTCACTTTGCATTTGCTTTGTTTAAACAAGGCCATCATATATCCATCCAATATCATACATGTAATAGCATGATCAGAATTACTGAAAGTACCGGTATTCATCAGCGCAGAACCTCTGTAAGTACATGTAATTTACTTGGTTTATTTGCCAGCCTTGCTGAGAAAGTTTTAATTCTGTTTGGTTGCCTCACACAAAGTTTTTACTTGCTTCATTGGTCTCAATCGTTGAAGCAGTTTGCCTCTGACAGTGGGCACTTCACATGGTCCATTCACCTTGTTGGGCAAGTAATAATTCAGATTTTTAAATTGAAGTATCCTCGGCATCGGCTATTCTCTGTAGAGAGTACTCCAAATACCCAAGCGTCGTTTCCTGCCCTTCGTCCTCGGTACTGTAAAGGGGAACAACAATTGTGCGGATAATTCAACTTCTTTAGCCATCTTACAGTATTTGTCATGGGTGTACAGGAAAAAGTTTTGTCAGGGGGTGAGAAGGGTCTGAACGTATTTGCCCGAATGATAACTAGATATCTTAACATTGTTTAATTAATTTAAGAGAAGAAAAAAGAAAAACAGTATAACCAATTTTAAAATAAAAATAAGCAAAGCAGCAGCAAAATGTCGCATGGTTAAGTAGTGACTCAAGTTCAAGTTTCAAGTTTATTTCAACTCTTTAAAAAGTGGATAATTCTTAGTGGACTGGGCCACAAATAGCTTTACAGCTAATCGAGGCGGACCAGTCCTTAAATATTACTATTATAAATATTAATATTATTATTAACATTATTACTGATTCGTCTTACGATAACATTAAACAGAAACAAAAATTGCTAACAACATGTAAATAATACTGTCTACAGTAGGTAAAATCTAAAGGGGAAAGCTAGATACTAAAACTTGACTCCAGTCGGAAATTTAATTTTTCATCATGTTAATTAAGGTATCTTTCTCGACATAATTATGAGTTTTCAGATTCTAGTATTTCAATTAGTTTTGTTCTTATAGTTTTTTTTAAAGAGCTTTTATATAAGTTTTTTAATCTATTTGGTATTCCATTCCAGATTTTAACACCAACACGTGAAAAGGCCAATAATTTGAACATTAAGTGCAGATTGTTTAGTATAAAAATGCTCAGATGTTGATGAGCGTGTGCTGTAAGAATGAATACTGGTAATTTTAAAGAATACACTGTAAATTTGAAATATTAGTTGGTGCAGAATTAGTACTGATATTGTACATGTACATTAAATTAGCAATTTTCTCATAATATAGGAATTGGAGTGGTGGAAGTTTTCCTTTAAAGAAGAGGGGTATTGCATGCTCCCTTAGTTGAGCAAAGTGAATAACACGGAGTGCACGTTTTTGAAGGGCAAGGAATTTATTTAACAAGGTCTTAGATGCATTTCCCCAAGAAGTTAATAGTCCACATGTTGTATAAAGGACCAATGATAGTCTTATAAATATCAAGAAGGGTTCGATTAGGAACAATATGTCTTAATTTCGCAATTATTAACCAACAGTTTTGCTTATTTTTGTTGTGAGGGCATGAATATGGTTTTTCCAACTTAAATTTTCATCAATTGAAGCGCTGGGGGCATAAACTGCCTAATATGTACGTGTAGAGTTTTAGGTGTTTTTTTTTTTGCATACGTTATTTCTCAAAAACGAAAAAGAAATCGGTGAAAAAAAATACAGGACAATGTTTTTGAATCAAAATGCAGTTCACATGCAAACATTTGGACAAATCCAAGTGAACTAAAAAAACGGCCGAAAATACCACATAGGCAGTTTATGCCCCAGCCCTTCATGAAGTTAAGCTCATTTGTATGCGTACTGTATTAATATTCATACGTGAATTATGTGGACATTTGTGAAGAGTAAAACTAAAACTGGACGTGAAATGATTGACGGGTAGAAAGGATTGTTTGATAGTGTGACGTAGACTATAAATTTGGAGGTTAAAACATTGATTAAGCTCATCGGATACGAAACTTACGTGAGTGCTGGAGCTGTGGATCGCTACTTATTAACTGCATTATCGGTTTGCCTTCCCACCTGGTGATTGAAAGACTTCATGAAAAGTCCGGAGATCTGCAAGTTTTTAACGCTTCTGAAAGAATCCAGTTAGCGTTTTTTCTGTGCTTACCAAATCACGATAAGATATAAGCTTAAGTTGACTGTTGGATTTTGGAGTACAGAGTAGAAGCCAGGCAGAAAAAGTCTGAAAACAACTCTCGTCTCAAAAAGCGGCGCGTCGTTGCTAGTCTTGGTCCATTTCTCAAAGGATGCCGTGCTGAAAGCTTGGAAAGCGAGAGTGGTTTTTGGACTTTTAGGCGAAAAGTGTACATGTATGTTTAAAGAGTCTTGTTGTTCACGCTTGGAGCGGACAATGATCCCAGAATTCATTGCGGTCAAAGAGGGCACTGTCTGAAGTCAAAAACTCTCGCGGGGTCGGGGGGTTGGGGCAGATTATTACTTGTTTTCAGTAAAAACTCTACCTTCTAAAATGACTTTGAAAACTGTCTAGCTGCTGCACCGAGGTTTCCATTGTTCATTAATTTTGAAGAGCGCATTTTTTTAATTTTGAAACCACTCATGACATGAAATTGGACAAAATCTTTGCGCGCTGACCTGAGGTTAACCAAGGCTACTGTGTGCTGTTTCTTTTAAGTCAACGATGAATATTGTGCACTGTTTTCGTGCCAAGCGAGCTTGTCGAGTGTTATGATTAAGCAAAAACAACTCATTGCGCATTACGTCTAACTGAACAGAAACGTTCTGTGTTCTCTTAAATCGGTTACGAGTATTTGGCGCTTAGTCTTTCACTCAAAGAATACCCTTGGGCATTGTTAATTAGCATACTCCACCATAATTGAAGTTAAGCTCATTTGTATGCGTACCGTATTAATATTCATACGTGTATTATGTGAACATTTGTGAAGAGTAAAACTAAATCTGGACATGAAATGATTGACGGGTAGAAAGGATTGTTTGATAGTGTGACGTAGATTATAAATTTGGCGGTTAAAACATCGATTAAGCTCATCGGCTACGAAACTT
This sequence comes from Pachyseris speciosa, assembly GCA_016490735.1. Classification (NCBI taxonomy): domain Eukaryota; kingdom Metazoa; phylum Cnidaria; class Anthozoa; order Scleractinia; family Pachyseridae; genus Pachyseris; species Pachyseris speciosa. The sequence continues at coordinate 307,781 of JAEMWC010000800.1, read as the reverse complement.
ACGTGAGTGCTGGAGCTGTGGATCGCTACTTCTTAACTGCATTATCAGTTTGCCTTCCCGCCTGGTGATTGAAAGACTTCATGAAAAGTCCGGAGATCCGCAAGGTTTTAACGCTTCTGAAATAATCCAGTTAGCGTTTTCTCTGTGCTTACCAAATCACGATGAGATATAAGCTTAAGTTGACTGTTGGGTTTTGGAGTACAGGGTAGAAGCCAGGCGGAAAAAGTCTGAAAACAACTCTCGTCTTAAAAAGCGGCGCGTCGTTGCTAGTCTTGGTCCATTTCTCAAAGGATGCCGTGCTGAAAGCTTGGAAAGCGAGAGTGGTTTTTGGACTTTTAGGCGAAAAGTGTATGTTTGAAGAGTCTTGTTGTTCGCGCTTGGAGCAGACAATGATCCCAGAATTCATCGCGGTCAAAGAGGGCACTGTCTGAAGTCAAAAACTCTCGCGGGGGAGGAGGGGGGGTTGGGGCAGATTATTACTTGTTTTCAGTAAAAACTCTACCTTCTAAAATGACTTTGAAAACTGTCTAGCTGCTGCACCGAGGTTTCCATTGTTCATTAATTTTGAAGAGCGCATTTTTTAATTTTGAAACCACTCATGACATGAAATCCCAGCTTGCTTTTCCTGTTAGCCGTGAAATAGTTGGTCGAAACCAATCCTAAGACTTCGGAAACGCTACCGAGAATTCATTCAGCACGAAGTGAGGATTGTCCGTTTTCGATGAGTATCTTGAACACAATCCATGGAAAAGTTGCACTGGCGCGCACGGCAAACACTCAAAGCAATATTAAGTGGTACTCCTCGCGATTCGTCTGTGTGAATCAGATGTATGTAAACAATGGATGATAACGTCAACGATCGCCGCAGTTATGAACACAACTTAAGCAGTAGTGAAACCAAAAAAAAACAGACAAAAACAAAACGAAAAAAAAAAAACCACTTGCACGGGATTTCAACCCACAACCTCTGCGAAACCGGTGAATTGCTGTAACATTCGCGCTCGTTGGTTCATAACATAATTATCCGTGACTGATGAACAAGTGAGAATGAATATTATTTTGGTAAACATGCTGCCAAATTTTAACACATAAATCACTTTTGTGTTGATCACCTCGGTTTTTTGCTTCTATGGAGGCTAGTAAACTACAGCGAAAAGTATCCCTGTGAAAATCTTTCAAGGATCTTCAAGGATCCTTAAAGATCTGCATGAGGATCTTCATGAGGATCTTAATTAAGATCCTCAGACATCTTGGTAAAGATCCTCAAGGATCCTTCATTTTCTTGCCAAGATCCTTGAGGATCCTCGAGGATGTTCAAGGATCCTTATAGGATCTTCAAGGATCTTTAAGGATCCTCAAGGATCTTGGCAAGAAAATGAAGGATCCTTGAGGATCTTTTAAGATCTTGCAAAGTTCCTCTAGGATCCTCCCAATATCTTGCAAAGATCCTCTAGGATCCTTTCAAGATCTTGCAAAGATCCTCTAGGATCTTCCAAAGATCTTCAAAGATCCTCCCAAAATCTTGTTCAAGGTCCTCAAGGACCTTTAATTGGATTCCCAAGATCCTTGAAGATCTTCGACGATTCTTATGAGTATTGCTAAAGATATTACCTAGACCTTGTGAAGATCCTCAAAGATTCCCCCACCCCGTTTCCCCAAAGATCTTGCAAAAATCTCAAGGATCCTTCAATTTCTTGCCAAGTTCGTCAAGGATCTTCAAGGATACTTTTAGGATCCTCAAGAATCCTCCCAAAGATCTTCAATGCTATTCTTAAAAGAATCTTGCAAAGACCATCAAGGATCTAACTTGCATTTAGTCATGTTCAAAGATCTTTACAAATCTTAATACCATCCACAGTGGCTTTTAAAAGTAACACACTTCACATCAAAAGTTAATTTCATTCAAAATACCACTATATTTATTAAATTCTGTACTAAATATTAAATATGCAATAAAAATTTCATTTAAAGAAAGCCGTTGTAACATATTCATAATTAAAAAAACGCACACACAACAAGTGCAAGCTCAGATTTTTAACAGAGCACTTGATAAAATTTTCCTTCTCATAAAAGAATAATTATATTCCCATACAGGCCATTTGTCATTCCGTGAGAAATTACAATTGAAGGGCTCGGAGCATAACCATCCTATGTCGAATTTTGAGTCGTTTTTCGATTTTGCTTGGATTTGTCTGAATTTCTGCATGTGAACTGCAATTCGATGGAAACACATTGTATGGTATTTTTTTGACTGATTCATACAGAATCCAGAAATGCATTTTTTCTTACTAAGAAGATGTAATGCAACTTGCAAACCACTCCCATGGAAGGTTGGTTTCTTGGTGTACGTAAGAAAAAATGCATTTCTGGATTCTGGATGAATCAGTCAAAAAAATACCATACAATGTGTTTCCATCGAATTGTAGTTCACATGCAGAAATTCAGACAAATCCAAGCAAAATCGAAAAACAACCCAAAATTCGACATAGGATGGTTATGCTCCGAGCCCTTCAATTGAAGTGAAGCTCATTTGCATGCGTACCGTATTAATATTCATACGTGAATTATGTGAACATTTGTGAGGGGTACAACTAAAACTGGACGTGAAATGATTGACGGGTAGAAAGGATTGTTTGATAGTGTGACGTAGACTATAAATTTGGCGGTTAAAACATCGATTAAGCTCATCGGATACGAAACTTACGTGAGTGCTGGAGCTGCGGATCGCTACGTATTAACTGCATTATCGGTTTGCCTTCCCGCTTGGTGATCGAAAGACGTCATGAAAAGTCTGGAGATCCGCAAGTTCTTAACGCTTCTGAAAGAATCCAGTTAGCGTTTTCTCTGTGCTTACCAAATCACGATGAGATATTAGCGTTTTGGGGTACAGAGTAGAAGCCAGGCGGAAAAAGTCTGAAAACAACTCTCGCCTCAAAAGCGGCGCGTCGTTGCTAGTCTTGTTCCATTTCTCAAAGGTTGCGGTGCTAAAAGCTGGGAAAGCGAGAGTGGTTTTTGGACTTATAGGCGAAAAGTGTATGTTTGAAGAGTTCTTGTTCTTCGCACTTGGAGCAGACAATGATCCCAGAATTCATTGCGGTCAAACAGGGCGCTGTCTGAAGTCAAAAACTCTCGCGCGGGGCGGTGGGTTGGGGAAGATTACTTGTTTTTAGTTAAAACTCTACCTTATAAAATAACTTTGAAAACTGTCTAGCTGCTGCACCGAGGTTTCCATTATTCATTAATTTTGAAGAGCGCATTTTTTGAAACCAATCGTGACATGAAATCGCAGCTTGCTTTTACTGTTAGCCGTGGAATAGTTAGTCGAACTTCGGAAACGCTACCGAAAATTCATTCGGCTCGAAGTGAAGTCTGCCCGTTTTCGATGAGTATCTTGAACACAATCCATGGAAAAGAGTTGCATTGGCGCGCACGGCAAACATTCAAAGCAATATTAAGCGGTACTCCTCGCGATTCGTCTGTGTGAATCAGATGTACGTAAACAACGGATTATAACGTGAACGATCGCCGCAGTTAGGAACACAACTTAAGCAGTAGTGAAACCAAATAAAAAACAAACAAACAAAAACAAAACAAAACAAAACAAAACGGAAAAAAAAAACCCGCTTGTACGGGATTCGAACCAACAACCTCTGCGAAACCGGTGAATTGCCGTAACATCCGCGCTTGTTGGTTCGTGACATATCCGTGACTGATGAACAAGTGAGAATGAATATTAGGTAAACACGCTGCCGAATTTTAACACAGAAATCCCTTTTGCGTTGATCGCCTCGGTTTTTTGCTTCTATGGAGGCTAATAAACTACAGCAAAAAGTATTCTCACGCGAGATAAACATTTGTGCGCGACTACAGTCATTGTGATGAGACAATCCATCACGCGTGATGAAGGGATTGAATTTCATGCAAATTTTTTTACGTTTTGGAGCCAAGTTAATTTCACAAAAGAGTTAAGTATTTCTGTCAAATTCTTTCACTGTCGTCATTTACGTTAATTTTAATAAGATTTTCATTCCATTGTTTTCCACTTGACGATGAAAATGAATCCATCAAAAACGTTTCAACTGACGAAACCACGCGCAAGTTTTAATTTACTACGCAACACAACGTTCTGAGTAAACGAAACATGACGGAAAACAGCGTACTCTTAGGACTCTTAATTTTTGCTCTAGGACATCTGATTAACTCAAATTTTTGCTGTAGGTCACCAATAGGAGTTGTCTTAGCAAAAAGTTTCTTCAAGTCAAAACAGCCGTCTTTAATATTTTGTGATTTTTCAGCCGTCGGCAAGCTTTTTGCGCACTGATTTAGAATCAACCGAGGTTTTTGTACGCTGGATTTAAGACAAACAACCGACTTTAGCGCTGTGTTATATCGGCCAAAGCCTTTCCGAAAGAACTTAGAGTCAACCAAGGCAACTAGGCGCTGTTTTCGACTCGGACGAACCCTTAAGTCAAGCTGATTCGGACTAAAACAACCGCGCTTTAACGCTAGCGTTGACGTTAACATCAACACTAACCCTAACCATGTCCCTAACCCTATCCCTAGCCCTAGCCGACGCTCTAGCCCTAATGTTAAATCCAACCTAAACCCAACAATAACCCTGAATCTCTTCGGAGTGAGTGCTGTTTTCAGGTCGGACAAAATCTTTGCGCGCTGACCTGAGATTAACCAAGGCTACTGTGTGCTGTTTTTTAAGTCAACCACGAATATTGTGCACTGTTTTCGTGCCAAGCGAGCTTGTCGAGTGTTATGATTCAGCAAAAACGACACATTGCGCATTACGTCTAACTGAACAGAAACGTTCTGTGTTCTCTTAAATCGGTTACGAGCATTTGGCGCTTAGTCTTTCACGCAAAGAATACCCATGGGCATTGTTAATTAGCATACTCCACCATACTATTGAAGGGCTCGGAGCATAACCATCCTATGTCGAATTTTGAGTCGTTTTTCGATTTTGCTTGGATTTGTCTGAATTTCTGCATGTGAACTGCAATTCGATGGAAACACATTGTATGGTATTTTTTTGACTGATTCATCCAGAATCCAGAAATGCATTTTTTCTTACTAAGAAGATGTAATGCAACTTGCAAACCACTCCCATGGAAGGTTGGTTTCTTGGTGTACGTAAGAAAAAATGCATTTCTGGATTCTGGATGAATCAGTCAAAAAAATACCATACAATGTGTTTCCATCGAATTGTAGTTCACATGCAGAAATTCAGACAAATCCAAGCAAAATCGAAAAACAACCCAAAATTCGACATAGGATGGTTATGCTCCGAGCCCTTCAATTATTGTTTTCAAATGGTTACAATGCCACAGTGACCATACCATTGCTGTCTAGCATTTTCCATGGGTTTTGCTTTTTCTCCGTTTATCATGCAATTAACTTCATTTACCAATATCATCATACAATATATAAATAATTTGCTTGGTTTGTTCTGGAATGCTAACAGAAACATCTCTACAAACAAAAAAACCTAAGAGAAAAGGTTTGTAGATTACTGTGCCTTTCATGGAACTCAGTGGGAGAATCTGGTAAACCAATCAGATCGCAAGAATGAACAACAGAGACGGTTAAAAACAATAACAAATGCGTGCAAGGCCTATCGGATGAACATGGGTCTTTAAATGGATCCATCACAGTTCAGATCAAGAGAATTGTTGTCTTAAACTCAGAATCTACAAATTCTATTTCTACACTCTCACATAGTTATCACAACAAACTTAAGCAGTTAAGAGATAACAGCTACATGTAAATCTTTTAAAACAGGAGCATTGGCTTCTCCTGAGAAACAAATTCTCCTAGATGAATCTGTTTCTTTTTGGCCAAACAATCATGACTCCTTGCTATAAAAGCTATCTTCAACACTCATCAAGGTCTTCCCCACGCCTTCTAATGCCGTGTAATTCCCATTTCTCCTTTTAGGCCTGTGATGAATGATCGAGTAGCTTAAGAGTCTGGAAATGAACATAAGACTGTGGTGCAAGTCAAGCCTCACTGGCCAAGTAAAACCAAAGTGAACCCACTGACTCAAGAGCTAAAAAGCTTGGGGAAAATTTGCTGGGGTACATGCATACAACACTGATATGACTGTCTTCAAAATTTTAAAGGAGATATTTACGTGTATTTCCGGTTATACCAAACCTGTTGATATGGGCCACATAAGGCCCAAGTATGGAGATGATGTGGCATAACCTAAATTGGGCCCTCTATGGATAATACATGGATTTGGTATGGGCTATTGCTTGCCATATCAAACCCATACTTGGCACTGTCTTCATTCAGTTCTAACTCCATTGTCCTTTACTATTGGATTGCTACGTACGAATGTATTTGGCAGCATAGATGTTGTGGTTCATATTTTATTTTTTGGTTAAATTTTTTCAATCCAGTTTACTTTTACAAACTAGTTTATGTTTTTCAAACCAGTTTATTTTTTTAGAATCATGGGAAGTTTTTCTTCAATACACAAACTTTATTTCCTTTCTTTAACTGAACATACATGTACATGTACCTCAAAAAAGTTACACAAAAACATTAAATAAAGGGTTAGGGTTAGTGGTTAGGGCGGTTAAGGATTGGGTTTAGGGGGTAGGGTTAGGCACTGGTCTTATTATTTAGGCCTAAACCCTGATTTTAAATGGTGAAAGGAAAAAGTGATTTTAAAAAAATGTTGTTAAATTCTTTTTGTAGCCCCTCCCACTCCCCCCCCCCCCCCAAAAAAAAAAGCTTCCATGCCCCTTTTTAGACAGTTGATAAGAACAAACCAGTTTAAAAATAATAAACTGGTTTGAAAAAAAATAAACTAGTTTGAAAAAAGTAAACTGAATTGAAAGAAAATTAAACCAAACTAAAATTTCAACCACAACAGATATATGTTGTGGTTCATATTTTATTTTGGTTCAATTTTTTCAATCCAGTTTAGTTTTTTCAAACTAGTTTATGTTTTTCAAACCCAATCATGGGAAGTTTTTCTTCAATACACAAACTTTAATTCCTTTCTTTAAGTGAACTTACATGCGCCTCAAAAAAGTTACACAAGTGGTTAGGGGGGTTACGGATTGGGTTTAGGGGGGTCTGATCTTACTAATTAGGCCTAAACCCTGATTTTAAATGGTTAGCTTTTATGGAAGGGTTAGGGAGACTATACTGTAATGCTATTGTATATGTTCTCCTATGAATAATTAGGGCTAGGAAACAAAGGAAATAAATTTCATACCAACAAGGGCTAGGAGACAAAGGAAATAAATTTCATACTGGTATGAAATACATGTAATTTCACACAGAGTAAATTTCATACCACAGCATATATGGTTGTACTACAAAGCCTATATGTTGTTTTATCAGAACTCATCTTTGGTCATGCCAGCTACCAGTTATAATTTATTAAATAATGCAAGAAATGGATATTTTAGTTAATGGTAACAATTTAAGGTTGTAAATTGTACTACAGACATTTTACATGTTCAGTAATCAATGGCCGCTTGACATAATACATAATTTGTGAAACTGTGGCCACCCTTGTATTGTATGAATTGTTGTATTACATCACTTTAATTTACAACCTAATTACCTTTTTACAATCTCACATGATGTTAGCAAGGCTGTGAACTAAGAAAAATTTTTGGGAGCCCAAAACTCTGAACCTGTGAAATCTAGGGTGCCCAGCATAATAATTGTGTGAAAAAACTAAGATTTCCTTGTTGTCCAAAGGCAAAAGTAAGTCGCCAGGGGCCCCTGGGAACTGCTAGAGCACAGCCTTGGTTAAATTACACAGGTGTATCTATGTATGTGTTACTACACTGTAACAGTACTCTCTCAGAGTACCCAGGACTTCAGTAGTACCTTCCTAATACTATGCAGGGGATAAGCACTACAGACAAACTTTGTGTGGTGATCTGTCACTGACATGAGCCAAGTTTGTGGATTGGAACATTTGCAGGCACAATTTCTCAAAGCCATTAAGTCTATTTCAATAATGTTGAAGAAAACTTCACTTTGTAGTGGTCCCTATACAGGTTTCACTCTAGCAGTAATTGACTTCTGCTCACAATATATTTTGAATAGGCTTAAAAACTCATTGACAACTCTTTGACTTATTTTGCTGTATAATGACTGTCTATCATTTAGCCATTTCTCTGTTTTTTGGCTACTCGTTAAGTGGTGAGGCAGAAATTTTGGTTTGTTCTTTTAACTCAGTTATTTTCTGGTAAAACTACTCTTTATCAACAAAGTATTCTTCTATGGCTTCTGTCAGTTTGAAAATAGCTTAGAAGCCTTGCAGATAAGATGGTAGAGAGAGTTGGGACCTATGAATAAATTAAACTTTTGGTATAGAGGAGTCTGGGATGTAAAAAGTCAGGATATCAACAAATATGGGTTAATTTGCATCAGTCACCAGTGTGGTGTAATGGATAGGGTGTAAGACTTCTGACCCAGAGGTTGGCGGTTCAAACTCCAGTAAGTGCAATTAAAAAAAATCTTTGTTGCAAAATGTGTAGTTAAATATAAGGTAAGTGTGGTAGATAGCAGGGAGTAGGGGGGAGTGGTACAGTGACTGGGGGGAGGTTAGAAGAAAGAAAAAAGTGATCTGAAAAAATGTCCTTAAATTCTTTTTCTAACCCCCCCCCCCCCCCCCCCATAAATTTCCACACCCCCTTTTGTTCAACCACACCCCAAAAATGAAAGCCCTTTTCAGACAGTTGATAAGAACAAACCAGTTTAAAAATAATAAACTGGTTTGAAAAAAATAAACTAGTTTGAAAAAACTAGACTGGGTTGAAAGAAATTTAAACCAAAATAAAATTTGAACCACAACATATACACCTAAAGATGTCATGAAAGGATGGCTGGAAAGACAGTTGAAGTACATGTATGCCAGTTGTTCAAAAAAACACGTTCAATGTAACTGTTGACTTCAGTTTGGACCATGAAACTTCTGTTTTTGTTGCAGATATTGCTGAGTACTCTTAAATATGGAAGAGGTCAAGATTGTGTAATATTCACTTTTCTCCCACACCTGTCTGTCTGTTTCTCAGTGAGAGGAGAGTGTTTGTATGGAGGAGAAAGGAGAGAGGAAAATATCAATGGCTTTCGTGGCCACTTGCACAAGTCTAGTAATAATTTTTCATGTAATTATTTTTTTGTAGGCTGAAATTTAGAGAAAGAGGGGTCAGAAGGTGCCACTACTTTTAAGAAAGGAGGTCAAAAAGCAATCAACAAAGTTGGCATTAATCAAGAAAACCCCTACCTATTTGCAGCAACTGGAAGTGGTTCATTAGGTCATTTGAGACCATGGGAGTGCATTCATGAAGAAGATCGTCACTAGTGATGTGTTAAACCTGGGAAAACCTGAAGCTGTAACAAGTACCAGGCTTCGAAAATATGTAGCCACTGTATCACAAATCTTGGACCTTCAGGAGAATGAACTTCATTAGTTTGCTCGCCATTTAGGCCATGAAATCTCTGTCCACAGGGAGTATTACAGGTTATGTGAATCAACCAGCTTACAAAATTGGAAAGATCCTTACCACGGTTGATGAGGGAAAAACAAGGCATTGGGCTGGGAAATCCCTAGATGCTATTGAGCTGGACAGAGCCATTGATCCAATTGCAGGTAGGTTTAAAGGCATTTTGCCATCAGGAAACCCAGATTCAATCCTTAGTCATGGCTTCTGATGCAGCTTAAGTATTTTCTGGCAAGTAAAGTGACAACATTAAGTTTAGTGTTGGTGTGATTTCATCATGTGCAACCACTAAATTTACCAAAGGAACCAACTGTCAGTTGTTGCTCATTGAGTTACCTACAGTGGATTACCTCTGTTAAGAGGACACCCTCAGAATGAAGGGTAATAATTTCAATGGAGGCTTGCTAGTATTATGTCTTTTGAGATGAAGCTATTATTGGACCTTTGCCTCCTGGAGACTCAACTTATTTTTATTTTAAATTACTGTGAATACATTCATCACTCACAGCTATGTTATGAACTCCCCGCTCTAAGCGCATTGAGAATTTTAAATGCGCTGACAAATACTTTGCTATTATTATTATTATTATTTATTGTTATAATTATTATTATTATTATTATTATTATTATTATTATTATTATATGAACTAACACAATGACCGGCTCCCAGTTGGCTTGTTAGCTCAGTTGGTAGAGCACTGCATCTGTATCGCAAAGGTCATGGATCCGACCCCCGTACAAGCCTGAATTTTTCAGACTATTTTCAGTACTGCTGAAGTAGTGTACATAACTCCAATGATCCCTGTCATCTTCATTTATTTTATTTTTCTGCTCCATTCCTTATACTTCATTAATTCAGATGACAGGGATTCTGAATCAGACGAGGATATTGATGCTGATTGGACCCACATAGTTTCAGTAGCCAACCACAAGGAAGGGTGAGTGGATATTCTGTGTGTTATGTCCCTTAATGGTTTGTCTGGTTCCTTTGCAAGAAATTACACTTAGTTATTGATGCTTTATTGCTTTTTCTTCCCTTTTGACCTGCTGCTAAAACAACTTTCAACAGTTCTTCAGGTTACTCTGAAAAAACAGCTGGGAGGATAATTATTGTTTTCTGTATTGGCATCATGGTAACAGCATTGTTTCTTTCAAATCAAGGGCAGCAGCTGAAACATCAGTGCGAAAAGAGAATGGTATATTGAGTTACATAAGTATGCGAGAATTTTTCAGAACACAAGAGAAGCGCCTAGAGAAGCCATGAACCATAGTCGAGTGCTTCCTGCGCACTTCTTAAAAATTCCCACGTGCTTGCATTACTCAACAACATACATGTATGAGGAAAAAGTTTTTTGTTTCTTTTTTTGAATGTCCCAGAGCTTCCTAGAGATTTAGGCAAGACTTCAATCTGAAAGTTAATGATGAAATTCTATGACACCCCCCCCCCCCCCCCCCCACCCTTCTCAGACTTATTTATTGTTTTTTTATTATTGTCTTTATAACATATCCAGAGATTTTAAAGTGTGCACTGGGTGCTTGCTTCTGTTGAGGTAATTGTAATGTACCTTTTTCTACCAATACACATGTATCATCACAACTTTTTACATTGTATTTGAAGTTTATATTCAAGTGTTTAAAAGTGTGATTTTGCTCTGGAAGAAAGAACTTTGTGCTTCCAATTTTAGTATTTTGCTGTTTTTATAGCAAATGCGCATTTTTTTAAACGAATGATATGCAGTTTCCCCTTGAAAAGACTTCTCATCGGTTTATGAATTTATTTTGTTCTGGTGTTCCATTCCTAGAAGATCACCCTTTTTCCAGGGACTCTGGATCAGGAGAATACAATGACACTGATGCTGTACAACATAGTCCACATCAGGAGGAAAATTTTTCAGGTCAGTGGTTTTTTCTCATTTATTGTTTAAATGCGGTTTTCCCCCTTTTTACCTTAGAGTACACAGGTCCTGCACTTCCCGCTGGAAGGTCGAGAGCTGAACCCCTTTGTACAGAGTTTTTTAAAAGTTTGCAGAAAGATGAATCTTGATATGCTGATTGCAATTCAGTGATAAAAATGGGGGTCGTCTGACTCGTTTTTGAGTTACAGGCACATAAAGCCAAAATTAAGTGTGTTTCTAAGAGGCTTTACTGTTACTATGGTATGGTAATTATTGGGAAATTTCTTTGACACCATGCTCGAGGAGAGAAACGAAAAATTATGCGAGCATCGATCCGTCAAAGATTTGGTGTTTAAAAATAATGAAACCATTTAGAGCCACCTTAAACTAAATGCCTGTTTCAGTTGATCTGTCTGTCTGGTTCAGCAAATTTAAGTTCAATGCCAGGAAGAAACCTCAGAGCAATTACACAACTTTGAGTTGTCGCTATTTACAGCCTTCAAGGTTGCAGTGTCAGATGAAGTTTTTTTCTTTTAAATTGACGAAACAGGACTGTGGTCTTGCTGCTTTAATCATGTTTTATTCTTTCAACAGGTATGACTAAGAAACAAAATAGGGTGGAGCAAAAGAGAACATTGGTACGTTGGCTAACATTTCTGTGCTTACCTATTTCCATTTTGATTTGAGACTTAAGTAAAGTGATGATGACGATGATGATAATGATGATGATGATGATGATGATGATGATGGTGATGATGATGATTATTATTATTCGCTTTAATGAACCACACGATATTTTTGAGGTTCATTTTTTAATGAAAACATGTTTCGGATGAGATATCATCCATCGTCAGTTGTACAGTAAAGAATAAAATGAAAAAATAGTGTAACAGAGTGAGATATTAACAAGAATAATAACTATTATTGTTATTATTATTATTATTATGATGTTGTCGTATGGAGAACGGGAATGATTCCAGCTTGATTTATTTTCTGTGTTATTGGTTTGAAGTGCTTGTAATGATATTATTGTCCCCCTGTGAAAAAAAACTTTGTAATGTCAGCAGTAATATCTCTGATATTTCTGTCTTCTAATAAGGCGTTGCCGGTGCGCGCAAGAAAAGAAAGCCGCATAATCTCTGGACAAAAGAAGAGAAAGAGGAGATTTTCAACCATCTTGGGGACTTCATCAGAAAGAAAACTTTGCCAGGAAAAACCGAATGCAAAAAATTCATAGAACAAAGCAACGGAGTACTGGCTAATAGACAGTGGTCAGTCGTGAAGGATTGTGTAAGAAATGTCATTTCTCGCGGGAAAACATTACAAGAACAAAATTCCTAGTGAAGGACTCTTGTTAAGGAAGCATTTTCATTTTACTTCCAGTTCAGGAACAGAACGTTCAACTTGTCTAAAAGCGGAGGCGTGAAATATCAGTCTAATGAATTTTCTTAGCAAAACGAGAGAGGACATTAAATCGTTTTAGAAAGGGAGGAATGATTGTAGGCATTGTCCACAACAAAGTAAGATGTCTATTCTGTGGTAGTATTTGGACAACCCATGGAAGAATACAAGAAAAATGTCTCTAGTTACTGTGAGCTCATGGCAAGAAAGCATCACAGATTAGTTTAGGCAAAAGTTAATGTGGTGAACGCTGGTCTCACTAATGATAGGGTCGGAGTCATGAGAGCACTAACGACTTATTAAAAACCAAGCAATCGACTTGTTAGCTGGATTGAATCAGTTGCATTTCCATTTCTCAGATTCTTCTTTGATGCTGCTTTTCCAGATTCCGACTTGCGAACTTGTGAAGACTGGAGTGTCAGGGTCGAAAGCAGAAGCGGAAGAATATACAATCGCGTGATCATTAAGACAACAAAAGAAAGAGCATTGTTATTGGTTGCTTCTGCCGCTTCTGCTTGCGACTCCAACAATCCTGTTTACACTGGATCATAAACGACAGTCGTAAGGAGAAACGGATGAAATGCTTACTACTATGTGGTTTAATTTTCACAAGATTATAATGCCCAAAGTTTCATTCCGACTCCAACTCCGTCGCTAGTAAAAACCAGCCTTAAGGATGTTGAGCTAGGTGAAATTGTTTTGGCTGGAATAAAACGTTGTGAAACACTGCAGAGGAAATCAAAACTATTATTAAAGTGTATTATTGTCTTAAGTCCTTGTTACAGTTGTGACCACTACTAAGGAAACGTGAATATGACACTAATCAGTCTGCAGTGGTAGGTAGAAGTAACTAGGACAGGATCAGATTAGCCGGGTCTTGGTATTCTATCTGTTGTAACAGTTCATATTTATAGTGAAGAGAAACAAATTAAATTATATAACAGTCAACGTAAACAAGTAACATGTAGTCTTTAAGTGATTGTACTTTTTTTAAATACGCCATTAAATTAAGTTGAAAGGTATTGTGGCTTCTAAAAAAAATTAATGCGGGATGGCTCCGCCCCGAGGTCCGACCCCTTACCCTTTTATATACCATTTTTGGCACAAAAGGTACCCTTTTCGTATAACTCCCGCTGGAACAGTACAATCAAGGTATGTGTGTTCGAAATATTTTAATCAAAGGCCCTTTTAAATACCAAAGTCAGGACAGGTTTGCCTACCCTTTCATATACTTGGACTTGTGAAATCCCTACCTTTTCATATACCTGAAGCGTGGAAAATGTACCCCTTTCAGGCGGAACATCCCCGTATAGGCCATCAAAGGGAGTATCACCCCTCCCTTCGGGACTCCGAGTTATTACTCGGCCGGAAGTCGGCCGAGTTTGAAAATGTCGTTCGTTCTTCTTTGTCGTTTTATTCTTTGTCGTCGTGTTTCATCCACAAAGCTCACCTCTGGCGTTTCTGCGCATGCGCAAGCTAAATTAAGCAGTACTTCTCGGAAGGCCTTGGGGACGAGGTTGCACAAAACAAGGCCACCGTACCGAAGGCCGTCATATTACAGCATGTTAACATCACGAATGCTAAAATGACGATTCACCTTGTGTTTTTGTTTAACTGCGAACAACTAATATGTAAACAGAAGTGTCAATTAGGATTGTTTGAAAGTCCAACAGCGAGATGAAAGGTTTTAACATAGCCAAACTGAACATCGTGCCCGTGGCTTCTACATACTAAACAGCTGTAATTTTGAGGGGTACATTTTGCTGAATAACTCAAATACGGGGTGTCACACACTCCTGAGACTATTACAGGTAGTTTATTTACTATTTTTGTACAATATCTCAATTTCTTGACATTATTTTTGAATGACAAGCGATTATATTTTTAAATTGCGTGACGTGAAATCCAACTATAAACCTTACTCTCTTTAGCAATGTCTCTGTTTCAAGTGACGTATTTCAGCAAACAGTTTCACCCTGCTGAATAATTTTTCTTCTCGCATTTCACCGAGATTCCAATAACGTTTTGCCAAAAAACCTCCGTTCTGTAATGGTCTTTTAGTGCAAGCTAGTGGACCTATCTGAGGAATCATACTCCTGGGATCAAAGAAGACAAAAGCCACTAATCATTCATTGTTTTTATGGGTCATCGTTTTTTACTTAGTCGGTTTTCTATCGCGTTTTTGGGTCATCGTTTTCTAGACATCCATAACACAAGCAGTGTTGACTGTACTTGAAGAATGCGTTGTATTAGAGAAGGCAGTGCTACTATCTGCTGATGACGAACATGATGCAATAGTGAAAATAAAATATGGAAAGGAATTCAGATGTTGTTATTCTAACTTTGTCATAATATTGCAAATGCGCGGGTGAATCAGTGAAGTAGCAAATTGCAATTTCTAATTGCCTTTTGCGAGAAGGCCGAGTAAAGGCCAACATGGCCTCTTGTTCAGTAGTAGAGAACCGATTTATTGGAGTAGTAAGTAAGTATAGTAGTAAGGAAACGGAATACTGCCTAGCTTTTACCTTGAACCAATTAGCATGAATTCCGGCGGTTTCTGTCATGTTCAAAGTGAGTTTATTCGCAGTGTCCACCATTTTTTACATTTGCATTGAGAGTAGACTGAATGGAGCCCATATTACTACTAGCGTGCGACAAATGGGTGTCGTCCACATACATTTTAGCCTCTGTCTTAGTTTAGCGGTTTGGAAGGCCGTTGTTGTATAAAAGAAATAACGCACCTAAGATAGTTCCTTGGGGGATACCACGGTCAAGGGTACAGGTTTCAGAAAGACAGCCACTGGACGAAACATTTTTGCGAGCGGTTATATGATGGTATGATTCAAACCACTTAAGGGTGTTGTCCTGTATTCCATATAGACACAGTTTAGATAATTAAAATGATGGAATGGTCGACAGTGTTGAAAGCATTTTTTAGATCTAAAAAACGGACGGACAGCCTTAATATTTGCAGGGTTGATGTTAAAGGCTTAACTATCAGTGGCTTCAATTAAATGTTGTGATCAGATAGATATGCATAAAGTTGATCCAAAACTATTCTTAATACAATGCGTCGATGATTATGATGATGATGATGACGATGATGATGATGATTCATTATTAAGAGAGAAAACGCTGATTAAACAGTTTAGAATTCGATATATAGTCAGAAAACCAAGAAGTGACTCATCGAAGCATCTTTAGCAGAAAAAAATTTGAAAAAGCAAAGAACGTAAACTTCTAAAACATCTTTCCACTATGGTGGACTTTCTGTGCAGTGGTGCGTGGTTAAGCATGCGCTGGAAATTCGAGTCACAGTCTTTTCTGATAAGAAAAAGGGAAGCGAGAAAAAAAAAAACTTTCTTGATGCTTTATATGGTTGATAACGGACGAGTGGCTTAAGAAAAATGAACTGAAGATCACGACCGCCTTTTCTGCTATGTTTAAAAGTCTTAGCATAGAGAGGTGAATCACTATGTCGTCAATTGACTCGCGCAAGAATGCAGAACAAGATAACAGCTGTTGTTTCCTGGAGATGAAAAACACATAACGCTCCCTTTTACTTTTATCGCTGTGTTTGTAAACTTTATTATTGCGAGCAATAGTAGTGTGCCTGTTAAAAATGAAGAGAATGTTTGAACTTTTTTCTCCGATAAGCGAGTGAACATTTCGTGAGATGAATTTAGATGATTTCTTTTTTTGGACGTTTTCGTTGGCACTAAAAACAACAGCTGTTCAAGGCTTTTCGCTGTTTTCTGTGACGGTGCGGTTCGTGTTCATCGTGTTGGTTATTTTATTGCTATCTTTTTCGACAAAAGAGAAAATCGATCATCATCTTACAAATTTGCTGACGGTACGGTTGGTGTTACTTGCGGTGATTATTTTGACGCTATCTTTTTCGACGACCAAGAGAATCGATCTCCATCTTTAGAGTAAGTTATTTGCTTGTATTTTATTCCAATATTTAGTTGAACTCAACTAAGTCGAGAAGTTCCGTTACTGACGCCGTTGAAAGACAGAAATGAAATTGAAAGAAAGTTGTTAAAAGGAGCACTTTTAAGTTGTCTTTTTACAGGGAAATTATACAAAGTGGAGAATTTGCGTGTAGTTGTTGGCCTATCGAACTCTTAGACGAACAAAATAACTCTCTAATTGTCACGAAAAGCATAACTATTACTACATTCTGTGCATATAATATCACTGTTTACTCGCAATTGTTTTATCATTTAACTGTTAGAATGCAAATTACGAATTTTATAGCAACAAGCACAGGGAGAAACATCATTTGAAGGAAAGGAAAACTTACCCTTTGGAATTAACTGACTTGCGGGGGAAATTTAAGTTTTTCACTCCATATTGTAATTTGTAGCCTTGTTGTACTTGATTGACAATTTCAGTTATTTTCGGCCAAAGAATAAGGATTACCTTAAAAATTCAGATATAAAACCAATCAAACTAGAACTCGAGCCTGCTTGAGAAAATATCAGCTCAAGTCAAAAGTCAAAGTCAAATCTTGTTGTGTTTCAGGGAGACAAATATCTGGTTACAGAGCGAAATGAGCACAGTTGGAACTTTCGAATCACAAACCTTCAAAAACTCAAATATTTTTATCGTAAAATATCTTTGGCTAAGGTTTCTTCAGCTAGTCTGAACACTTCGTTTAAAGAATCCAGGCGAACGACCTGTGCTATCTTGCTACGTTCAAATGTTCCAGTATTTTATTGAAAAGAGTGATCACAACCGAAAGTTTTCGGAATGTGTGTACATTTGTATAACACAAGCAAAAATACGGCAAACAAAGGAAAATCTAAATTGAAAAGTTTCTACTGGCATCTTTTGGAATATGTGTTTCAATTTAGTGTCATGCTTCCAAACTATTGCGTTGGATCACAACAACTCTCCAGTAAAATATCATGCAAATCATGTGAACATTACCCAAATTATAACTCACTAATTATCACGAAAAGCATAACTATTACTACATTCTGTGCATATAATATCACTGTTTACTAGCAATTGTTTTATCATTTAACTGTTAGAATGCAAATTACGAATTTTATAGCAACAAGCACAGGGATAAACATCATTTGAAGGAAAGGAAAACTTACCCTTTGGAATTAACTGGCTTGCGGGAGAAATTTAAGTTTTTCACTCCATATTACAATTTATAGCCTTGTACTAGATTGACAATTTCAGTTTCTTTCGGTCAAAGAATAAGGATTACCTGAAAAAAATTAAATGCACGTTGCATGTGCCTTGAATTACCTAATAGGTAATTCCATACAAAGCTGATTTTCATGGCGTGGAAAGTCTAACAGTTGCGAAACAAGACGAGGAAATAATGAAAATTACGACCAACCGTTTTCCAAAAATAAACATGGTACCAGGTGTGTTGAAGTTAACCGTTTTTACTTAGTCTCTTCTTGCCTGAGTATTTCCGAACGCAATTAATCTCCCTTTCATTGATTTTACAAGAACAAAGTTGTAAAACAAATTATATGGTCACAAGAAATAAAGCCATTAATATCAAAAGGGAGTTATTAAGATTCCTCTTGTATTTCAAGCAAATTCTTTTGAAGGGGATCTTCTAGTCTGTCTAGGTTTTCTCAATAATTTTCAATATTTTACCAATATTTCTTGTATATCGGGTAAATGACAACCAAACTTTCGTGATAAAGGAGAGCAAGTCGAAACTGCGGGAGAAGCAGGAAACCAGTAGCGTGTTCACAATTATAAAATTTAACAGATGAAATTTTGTATATTTTTCATTTAGCAATTTATGTTCTGCACGTCGCAAGCTAATGTTCATGTGACTATAGAGTTTGCAATCTTTAACCCTTTAATCGCTATCATTGACCAAGATCAACTTTCTCAATATGACATGATATTACTACTTAATGAACAAAGGAAATTATCATCTCAGGTGTTTAAACAAATTCTCCCACGTGCAATGGAAGGAATATTGGGGAACAGAGAGGAGAATATGTATTCTGATACCAGGGATTTAAGGGTTAACAAATCAGAAGGAATATTGCGGGAACAAAGGGGAGAATATGTATTCTGATACCAGGGATTTAAAGGTTAACAAATCAGAGGGAATATTGCGGGAACAGAGGGGAGAATATGTATTCTGATACCAGTGATTTAAGGGTTAACAAATCAGAAGGAATATTGAGGGAACGCAGGGGAGAATATGGATTCCGATACCAGGGATTTAAGGTTGAGAAATGAGTTTTTTGGCAACTGTTAACTTGTGTATTATTGCGATAGGTTAAATGTCTAAACGCATGTTCCCTTTCAGGCAGTAATATAAGAAACTCTTTTCGTTTTACTTTTGTTTACAAAAACAAAATTTTCTGTAAGCTGGGACAATTTGTCTTTCGTTGTGTTCCACTGAATTGTGCGGTCTGCTGTGTAAAGGATTGTTACTAACAACATCCACGGTGTCGCGCTCTGTGCCTTTTTGTTTTATTCCATCAACTTTGCCGTCAGCTAGCTATAGTTGTCAAATTTAACAGAATTTTGACAGGTTCTGTTTAAAACGACCAATCGAAATTTTGCAATAAAAAGAGGAAGTTTTCATACCTCTTTGTATTATTTCAACAAAACGCTGTTTGCAGCTGGAAACACCTGACCTTTCGGCTTAAAAAATGTGGAAAACATATAATATTGTTTTCATTCTTGTGTAGTACGGCAGGATATTTTTTTACGAGTTACGCTCAGTATACTCTAGCGAGTCCACTGGGGGTGAAAATGTCCCATTATGTCATACACTAAACCATCCAGCAATAAATGTATTATTCCACTTTAGTTTTTGAGAAGGAAAGGCCTGCAGTAGCGATTCCTTTACCTGCGGAAATCCGCGCTTTTTGACGGGTTTGTTGCTTGGTCAAGAGACAGAAACTTTTCAAACTTGCAAGCATAGCATCTTCAAAGGGTGAAAAAAAATATACGTAAGGATCAAACAGGATGTTTTTGCAGCGCAAACTGTTTCATGTTTGAAGGACAAGGCGAGTTTAGTCTGAAGAGCTGACAGCTGAACAAACCCCTATCAATAAGAACAGCAAAGCCAGGGTTTTTGTAAGCTTATAGTTAACGAAGGTTTAGATAACCAGCGGAATGACATAGTTTACCTCAAAAACTTTAAAATTTACAAATAATTGTTTGTTTTATGTTCTTTGGGTTGAGCGTAGCTAAAATTTTAATCCGTTCAAATCGGTGTTGTAGAGTATAAATACTTAACAATTATGCGCGAACTCGCGCAATATATATGGGTTATTGGCCAAGCGTGAGGTCAAGATGGCGGGATATTGGCCAAGTTTGTTTTGCGTGTTTATGAAATGAGACGAAGGCGAGGCCCATAAACACGTAAAAAAAGAACGAGGCCAATATCCCGCAATCTTGACCGAACAAGCTTGCTCAATAAAGGCTTTATTATGACTCAAAGCACTCTATTAAAAGACAGTAAAACGCAGTACGAACGGTTGAGATGGCTCCATCTTGACCTCGTGGGTAGCCAATCACAGCAGGAGAATTGATTGATCGTGACCACTGAAAGAGCAAATACTGTAATATCGCCCGTTATTGTTCAACAAGTTATAACACTGTCCAAATTTTTCATGGTGCACAAAGTGTTCGTTGTATGCACCCAAGAGAATCCTGCGAAATACGCATATTTACTGTCGATTATTGGGAGAAAAATATGAAAAATATCGGATTTTCCAGCTTCTCTGCAATTAACTCATGCTTTGGATACGAAATCAATTATCCTGCATGTTATCGCCTTGTCGGCTGAGGTAATGGATGAGAAGTTGTAATACCAATAGACAACAAATTACTTCTGGTAATTATTTCCTTGCAGAACTCGTTTACGCGTGTTTCAAGGCTTTGAAAGCTCATTATTGCTATAAAGGCAGCTGGTTCCACTACTCTACAATAATTGACGTTAATTTTGGTACGTGTATTAAATGCTTCTGTTAAACTCTATTGAATGCGCAATGGTGTTGTAAATCTGGAATATTATTCCTCTCGCACTTCTCTTTTTATCTTCTTAATGAGCATGGAAGGGTCAGCTTCTGCCTAACCCCCCTCCCTACTTCAATCATCTCGCACTCGTCTTTTTATCTTCTTAATGAGCATGGAAGGGTCAGCTTCTCCCGAACCCCCCTCCCTACCTCATTCCACTCGCACTCCTCTTTTTATCTTCTTAATAAGCATGGAAGGGTCAGCTTCTGCCAACCCCCCCCCCCACCTCATTCCTCTCGCACTTCTCTTTTTATCTTCTTAATAAGCATGGAAGGGTCAGCTTCTGCCAACCACCCCCCCCCCCCCCACCTCATTCCTCTCGCACTTCTGTTTTTATCTTCTTAATGAGCGTGGAAGGGCCAGCCTCTGCCTAACCCCCCTCCCTACCTCAATCCTCTCGCACTCCTCTTTTTATCTTCTTAATGAGCATGGAAGGGTCAGCTTCTGCGTAAACCCCCCTCCCCCCCCCACCTCATTCCTCTCGCACTCCTCTTTTTATCTTCTTAACGAGCATGGAAGGGTCAGCTTCTGCCAACCCCCCCCCCCCAACCTCATTCCTCTCGCACACCATTTTTTATCTTCTTAATGAGCATGGCAGGGTCAGCTTCTGCCTACCCCCCCTCCCTACCTCAATCCTCTCGCACTCCTCTTTTTATCTTCTTATTGAGCATAGAAGGGTCATCTTCTGCCAACCCCCCCCCCCCCCCCCCAACTCATTCCTCTCGCACTCCTCTTTTTATCTTCTTAAAGAGCATGGGAGGGTCAGCTTCTGGCAACCCTCCACCCACCTCATTCCTCTCGAAAATCTTTTTATCTTCTTAATGAACATGGAAGGGTCAGCTTCTGCCAAACCCCCCCCCCCCAACCTCATTCCTCTCGCACTCCTCTTTCTATCTTCTTAATGAGCATGGAAGGGTCAGCTTTACCCTTACCCACGCTTCCCTCCCTCATTCCTCTCGCACTCCTCTTTTTATCTTCTTAATGAGCATGGAAGGTTCAGCTTCTGCCTAACCAACCCCTCCCTACCTCATTCCTCTCGCACTCCCCTTTTTATCTTCTTAATAAGCATGGAAGGGTATGCTTCTGCCTGACATCCCTCCCTACCTCAATCCTCTCGCACTCCTCTTTTTATCTTCCTAATAAGCATGGAAGGGTCAGCTTCTGCCACTCCCCCACCACCTCATTCCTCTCGCACTTCTCTTTTTATCTTCGTAATGAGCATGGAAGGGTCAGCTAATGCCTAACCCCCCCCCCTACCTCATTCCTCTCGCACTCCTCTTTCTATCTTTTGAATAAGCATACAATGGTCAGCTTCTGGCAACCCTCCCCCCACCTCATTCCTCTCGCAAGTCTTTTTATCTTCTTAATGAGAATGGAAGGTTCAGCTTCTGCCTTACCCCTCCTCCCCACCTCATTCCTCTCGCACTCCTCTTTTTATTTTCTTAATGAGCATGGGAGGGTCAGCTTCTGCCAACCCCCCCCCCCCCCCCCCACCTCATTCCTCTCTCACTTCTCTTTTTATCCTCTTAATGAGCATGGAAGGGTCAGCTTCTGGCTAACCCCCCTCCCAACCTCAATCCTCTCGCACTCGTCTTTTTATCTTCTTAATGAGCATGGAAGGGTCAGCTTCTGCCTTCAGATTTTCTAATTAGTGTGAACAGTAGATATCATGTTCATCACACATGGCTACCTTGAGACCGGCTCACCAGCTCCCTACCAGAGACACGTTAATAGTATCTGAACACAAAATTCAAACACCGATACTGTTTATGTGCGTGTTTATACAAATACTGCGGGTAGAAATAATTTTGAAAGGCATATGGTCAAGTTGTTGTCATTGGCCTTATCGACAGGAAAAGAAAAATACAAGAGACAGTGGCTAAAGAGCACAGTAAAGTTTTGCTTGCAATCACTCGCGCGCTTCTTACCATTGTATTTGGTACCTTTGATATTGCAGCAAATCACGTCATTTGACCTGAACAAAGAACAACCCAAATGAACAAACAGTGGCTAAAAACAAACCGGAAAATAATGCACAACAATCAAAGAAAACAAGCAAAACAGAGAATTTGATGTAAAAACTTCACATGACTATCCACTGGCCACCCTCTTGTATGCCTGAGGGCTCAGTTTAGTGTTGATATTAACCTTATGAAAGTATTTTACTCATTTCATAAGTTCATGTTCATCCATGTCCTTTATTTAAATTCGGATCAGTTAAAGAGGCAAGGTAGAGAAAAACTGATTTAGGACAAAAATAGTATTCAGTGTTGAAAGGTGTTTTGATTATCAAGGTTAACATTAATTTGAAACAACAAAATGACTCCTTACCTCAATGATCTTTTTAATCATCTTTTCCAGAACGGGAAACACCGTTACATAGAAAAGGAAATACATTTGAGCAATTAAATATGAACCTCTTCAGCATCCAAGTGCTTTTCTATCTGTTTGTGCTGATGTGGGATGAAAACAACAGCGCCCTCGGAAGAGGTAAGCACGCAAATTGTTTATGTTTTCGATGTCGTGGGTTGAATTTTCCTCAGTATTTGTTCAAATTGACCCTCAAAAAGAGCTAATTTCGAACGAAGAATTAATGTCTCTAACCTAAGGGTTGTAGCGACTCCCGATTACAGCCCAGCTACCAAGTTTATCTAAGTTTACTAGACCCAGCGTCATAACCGGCAAACTAAAGGATCACAACCGGCTTCAGTAAGCAAAGCATTTTTTACCGATCCAGCTTTTCCCACGAAAATCGTTGCAGTTGGTTGCTTTCGCATCAATATGCTATCCACTTTTACGTCCTGTAAAAACAGGTTATATGGTTTATGGCAATAAAAATAAAAATCGAAACTTTTATACCCTGACCTACACGGTAAGGTTAATAGCTTCTTTGTTAAAAATTCAAAAGCCAACCCGAGAGAAGACAAAAATTAAGCACCCAGCTGATATCTTCACTCTCTTGGTCTCAACCTTAAGATCCACCCTTAACCCGCGATTATCTAAAAAGGAAACCGAAATTTCCATTTCGCTAGCTTTGAGTGTGTTTTCTGGGCGTGTGGAAAGGCAGGAAACCGGACGGCCGGAAAGCCGGAATACCGGAATACCGGAATACCGGAATGCCGAAATGCCGGAGTTTTAGTACACGTTTCTCAATTTGAAAGGTAAGTTTCGCGATTGGAAAAAACATTCTCACGGCTTGAATGTAAAGGTGGAGTACAGCTGTCAATCATTTGTAGCTTACACCTGAAGAATGTATGTGTCCGTAATATCAATTTAAATTGTTTCGCCGCCGTGAAAAAAAAAATTGAGTAATAAAAATCTCAGGAGCAGGAATGCTACAGGGTGTGCGACGCTTATAAAACAAAATTATAAAAGAAAAACTATTTTCCTTTTGATTCTATTCCATTTCGCTCAAACTTAATTTTCCTTTTCTGACTAGCACTTTCGGGTTTACCGGCACTTTCCAGCACTTTCCGGTATTCCGGCTTTCCGGCATTCCTTCATTCCGGCATTCTGGCATTCCGACATTCTGGCTTTCCGGCATTCCGACTTTCCGGCTTTCCGGCATTCCGGATTCCGGGTTCTGGATTCCGGATTCTGGCTTTCCGGTTTCCAGATTTTCCATACGCCCGTGTTTTATTCGTGAAGGCTACTTTTAGGCAAAAACAAAGAAACTGTTAATGAAAAATAGTGCTGATATTTTGGTGCCAGCATGAGCGTTCCCATGATTTAAGTACAAATGATGACTTGTAACCCACTGCCTCTCCTGATCTCGCGAGTTCTCTCCTGTTCTTCATTGCGTTATCTCAACACGAATTCCCTTGGGTGATCATCTCTTCACTTGTCAATGGATTTGATTGTTTATTTGTTGATGAAGTGGTCATCAGTTTAAAGTTTATTGTAACTTTCGTTTTTTACAGCATGTGCTCCAGTGGTAAACAACACTCTAACAAGTCCTGGATACCCAAACAACTATCCAGACGACATGCACTGTACTTACTGGGTTCCAATCCCAGACGGGATGACATTGCTAATTTCCTTTGAAGACTTTGACTTGATTCCTGCTTGGTGGGGGTCTTGCATCAAGTAAGAAAATAGAGGCGAGTTTTCTGGACAGTTTATACTCATTTAATTCAGGAAAGGGTTCAAGTTACAAAAATACCCTAAACAAGCCTTAACTGTTTCCACCTGGTAATGATCTACTGACCTGACTTGGAAGGATGAGTTACCTGTCATATCGTTGCTAGGGAAAGTTTGTGACCCTTATATCATGGGAACCCTAACACGCACAGATAACCTATTTGGCGGGTGTGTTTTTGTGACTGATAAGATTTTGGCTGGTCACGTACGTAACCATAACAAAAAAGCCTTAAACTCTCACGACGTACAAGACCGATACTAGGGAGCTTACGAAACTACGACGGCGACGGCAAAGAGAACGTCATTTAAAACGAAACTTTCCGTTTTTGTAACTCTTTCGCGATTATTCCAGCTTGTTTAACTTAAAAAGTGCTGGCGAACTGTCCAGATTCTGAATTACTGTGAACGGTGTTAAAATAAATGAAAAGAAAGAAAAATTTTCTGTCAAGCGATCACGTTCTGGTGAAAAGCGAAAATTTAGTCATTTCACGTCGTTGTTTTGCATATGACAGAAAAGAAATGTACCAAAATGTAAAACGCACGAGCAGAGCTATTGTTTTTGCTCATTAAGCCCATTGTTGTGTTGCGTTCTCGTTGCCGTCGCCGTCGTAGTTTCGTAAGCTCCTTATTGAAAAACAGCGTCCGTTAAAAATCGCCAAAAAAGATTACGATTTCTTGAAATTCAATTTGTTATAGAAGATATCGCGTCGTACTCAGGTTAATTTGTACGTTTTCATCAATAGCATTTGGATTATTTACTTAACGACAGCTGCTTAATTTCTTAGGGTTGTATACAAAGCTGCAATGTACAAAAATTTGCGAAAGTAATATCGGACCCTGCGTTTTTTTCTCCGCGTTTTTGGGATTTTCCTCTTTGATGCGCACCTAAAGACTTCAGCTTATTATGCAAACCCAAAAAAATGTATCAAAAACACGATTTGCGCTCATACATTTCAATAACATATTAGTATCATTATCATCATCATTATCATTATCATTGATATCATTATGATTGTCATTAGCATTAGCAACAACAATAGCATTAACAATGGCAATATCAATAGTAATAACATAAGCAATAGCAACGACAGGGATTAAAAAAACGACTGGACATGCGCATTACGAGCATGTCCTTCCCCCGATATTCGATTTTCAAAATGGCGGACGACGAATCACGATTCGACAGGTCATTGTAACGGCCCTGGACGGTCCCCCGCTTGCTCAAAGTTTTCAAAAACAACGCCAATTAACTGGTCAAGCACTTATGCTCAAGTTTTCTCTGTTACTACTGCGATCGAAACGGAATTTCACAGTTTTTATCAGGCGACGAACAGATGTAATTTAAACGAAGTGTTTCAGCTTCCGAAATTTCGCTCCAGGTACAGTTTTGCTTTTTATTAAGGTCTTCACAGGTTCTCTAAGGGCTAAGAATTTTCTGTAGCTTGTTTATTCCTAAGGCAGGAGGATATCACAAGTGCTTTTTGATTCGTTAATCAGATGGGAATTTCTAAATGCTTCTTGTTTGTGAACTTCACTAACGTTCACTGAAGAAACGCGGTGCGCATTAGTGGAACACAGTAAAATGACTGTTCTGGTTGTTTTCAATAGTTTGATCTACCTTTTATCACTCTGTTGCTGTCGCATTTATCAATAGTTAAATTGTTCATTTTTGTTAGACAAGTTTTGTTAAAGATAGCTCACGTTGCTTTGGTATTGTGCAACTCCAAACGTTTAAATAAATTGCTTTTAGTTTATTCCTTATTGTGTTCTTTTTTGCTTATGTGTCATGATTCTCGCTTTTTGACCACGAAAAATGTTTTGCCTAAAGACGCGTTGCCAGCTTCAGTGTGCGCATTTGTTTGTTGTTGTTGCAAGTTGGTGTTTAAGTTTTTTTTTAATTGTCCTTGTGTATTGCGTTAACGAGCAACGTAACTTCCTGCTGCGGGAATGTTTGTTTGAGAGGATAAAGGCACGACTATGGTGGCCCATCAAAGCCATAGTATTTTTGTATATTTTTTCTTTGTTTTATTTTTTTTATTATTTCTTTTTTCCTTGAATTTTTATTATTATCATCATTATTTCAAATAAAGAATGATCTTCGCAGTTTGAACGCAATTTTTTGCAAATGCGAAAAGAAGACTTCAACGGGATTTGAACCCGTGACCTCGCGATACCGGTGCGATGCTCTAATCAACTGAGCTATGAAGCCAGTGACGTTGGGAGCAGGTCAATCGTGGGTTCATATATTCCTGAGAAAGAGAAGTGTGTGAATGAATGATGTATATGAAATGAATCATATATAAACTGCGGAAATAAAATCAAACGAAGAATGATCCTCGCAGTTGTGAACGCAATTAATGCAATTGCGAAAAGAAGCCTAAAAAATTTCAGGACTTCAACGGGGTTTCAACCCGTGACCTCGCGATACTGCTGCAATGCTCTAACCAACTGAGCTATGAAGTCTATGAAGTCACTGACGTTGGGAAGAGTGTGAATGATGTATATGAAATAAATCATATATATAAACTGCGGAAGTGAAATTAAATGAAGAATGATTTCATTTCCGCAGTTCGTATATATGATTTATTTAATAGACATCATTCACACTTTTCTCTTTCAAGGGGACACATGAACCCATAATTGACCTGCTCCCAACGGCAGTGGCTTCACAGCTCAGTTGGTCATAGCATCGCATCGGTAATCGCGAGGTCACGGGTTCAAACCCCGTTGAAGTCCTGAATTTTTTTTCAGGCTTCTTTTCGCAATTGCATAAATTGCGTTGACATCTGCGAGGATCATTCTTCATTTGATTTCATTTCCGCAGTTCATATATATGATTTATCTCATATACATCATTCTTATTCATATTTTATTTTTTAGTTTAGATTTCTTTTGTATTTTTGGTGCTTTTATTGTTCTTTTTTTTTTGTTTTGTTTTTAATTTCTTTCAAAATAATAACAAAAAAAAAATTGCCATAGCCCAGACGCCATAGGAAAAAAACCATTGTCATGGCCTGGCAATGCCATGGAAAAATCAAAACAAACAAACAACCTTGCATGGCGCAGCAATGCTGTAGGAAAATAAATAACCTTGCATGGCCCAGGAAAGCCATAGGAAAAAAAACTTACATACCCCAACAATGCCATAGACCACAATCCATTACGAGTATATCCCATAAGCCCAGGGGGATACTCGAGATTTCAAGTGACGGGGATGATCGAAGGATTTTTTTGGGTACGAAAATTTGGGAAGTATTTTTTTGGGTAGCTTGATTTGAGTAGGGATTTTTTGGGGTATTCTTTGTGTTATAGCATTACCCCTTTTTGGGAACTTTCAAGGGCCACAAAATCGAGTTTTTGGGGGTTAAATGTTGGTGAAGGGATTTTTTTGGGTTTTGCTGGAAGCCCTAGGGATTTTTTTGGGTCTTGACTTTTGGCTCCATTCCATCATCCCCGTCACTTGAAATCCCGAGTACCCGCCCTGGGCCCATAAGCCCCTACAAAGCTCCCTGTTTCAAAATGGAGACTAGAAGAAGACATTGATCTTGAGAATGACCTTAAGGAGCATGTTAGTCGTAACCTGCTACAATCAGAAATAGCAGACTTGATGAAAGACAAATATTCTATGTATTCTTGGAGCTTGAGGACTCTTTCCCGCCGTCTCCATCATTTTGGGATCTCCTACACCGACTACCCAGTTGATATAGACAAGGTAAAAGACGCTGTCGCGAAGTCGTCGACGTCTGTGGATTTTTTCGCTAGGTCGTTTGATGATACATCAAGTACTTGATCAACTTTGGACCCAGATCTCTCCGGAAACTCGGCTCTCCAGCAGGGCGGTAGTTTATATCTTCCACCGTCTGTTTGTAGGCTTGGATGTAAATAAACTCTTTAACACCTCTCTTGAAGGATTTATGGTCAACCGAAAGGATCATGGTCTTATCCAGGCTAACTTAATGGTAATTGTGATATTGTTAGCTAGAGACCACAAAGTTAACTGAGCTCCTCCTCTTTACTTGTGTTCAATGCAGCTTGTTCTCTTTACCTTCTCTGTCTGACCAATACCTTGTGCCGCAATCATAACAGAAAATGCGATAAACGTGGCCAACAACCTTGTCCTTCTCTCACTTGCATATATATTTTTTGGTTAGACTTAAAGTACCCTCTCTGTGTTGGTGGATCTTAAGTTGGCCTGTACCCATACGATTTAACACTTTGCTGATCTCTTCTGAAGGTCCCTTTATGAAGGGAAATACAACTGGAAACGTACTACTGGACTGCTCGCTAGTGGAGTTGCTTCCTTCATCAGTGGGTGGGAGTACCCTCTCTTCTTCTCTTTTTCTGCGCTCTAGTCTTATTTTCACGCTGTTAATGGTTCAATCCAGTTAACCACACTTTCAAGGTTCTCCTGACATGGCGTCTCTTCTTGTTTCTGTCTACCGGGTCAGTGAAATGAACAATGTTCTTAGCTCTTTTCAGCAAGGTTCTGCTCCTCCCAAAAATTATAGCGGATGATTACTATCGAAGTTTAAGTACTGGTCTGTAGGTGTTGTCTTGCGGAACACTCTCGTTTTGATGTTACCATCCTACGTCCCAACGGTCACTGTGCTCAGGAAGGATGACGATTTTTCCATCCTTGTGGCCAAGTGTTCTTCTTCACCCTGGACTTGTGATACAGGCTCCACCTATGAGGTCCACCTACTATCATCATCAATGGAGTTCAAATGGTTGGTGAACTCTACAGATTTAAGTTTCTTTTATACCCATTAACAGTGTTTGTATCAGCTACGTATCTACGTTAGGGCTGACTGTGGCTATTGCCCTTTGTTCGCAATCCTCATATTTAATGCAAGTTACAGACGATCGATGGCACGGGAGAACCAATGGCAGCACCTTCGATCTTTCGATACTATTTTCTTTGAAAAAGAGAGTAAATACATAAAGTAGTGGACAAGAAAGGTGATGATAGTATAAGTTTTCGCGAAGGAGGTTCCTTCTGGGAACGACTCGTCCGCTTAAAATTTTGAACTGATGACTTCTAGTGCTTTGTCCACTGGGACGCTTGTAAATTAGGGAGCTTCAGCAACGAGGACGACGACGGCAACGAGAACGTCAAATAACAATGGGCTTAATGAGCAGAATCAATCGCCTGCACGTGCGTTTTACATTTTGGTGCATTTCGTTGCCGTCCTCGGCAAAACAACAACATGAAATGAGAAAATTTTGTGTTTTCTCGAGAACGTGAGCGAATGACGGCTATTTTTTCTTTCTATTTTCTTACTTTGGCATCGTCCATAGCAATTTAGTCCCTGAACAGTTTGCCAGCATTTTTTAAGTTAAACAATTTCCAATAATCGCGGAAGAGTTACAAAAACGAGAAGTTATGTTTTGAAATACCGTTTTCGTTGCCATCGTCGTCGTCTTTGCTTAAGCTCCCTAATACGTCCTCATGCCCTTAACTGGTTCCAGCTTCAAGCCCTTTGCCTCATCCGAATGAGATTCTGTTTTACCGGCAAGAGGAGATATAATATCTGGCAGGCATGAGACACATGCGTATACGTACAGTTCCTGTGGAACTCAAGATGGGCATGAGGCGCATGTTCACTTTGTGGACTTTAGGAATATCATAGAAGCGAGGTGGTAGTTCACTAGTAAGGTAAAGTTTCTTGTACTGGTTAGTAGTTATGACCTCTCTGTCTTGAAAATCTTGCGTGACATATATGAATTCTTCCTTATACTTCTTGGTTTGATCCGCTCTCAATTCTTTATAGGTGTTAGTATCATTTAAAGGCTGGTGGAAATTTTGGGTTATTCATTCTTGTTCATAATCGCTGTGACTGCGCCTTTATCAGCGGCGAGTATCAGTATCAGTAACAGTAATATATATATTTAGCCAAGCCTAAAAGCGGAGCTCCAAAAGCATTCTTTTTCTACTGGCATTTACATATAGTCTGCTTGTCATATCACCCATCTGACCTCACTCAAGCTACAGACCCAATGCTGTAGAAAATAGTATGGAAAGGTGATCTGAGCCAGTGGCACAGTGGATTTGGACCGCACGTGGATTTGCACCCTCCAGTCCAGATCTGCTTGTGGATCAGATTTGGACCCCCTAGTCCAGAACTGCTAGCAGATATGAATCCCCTTTTACGAATTTGGACCCCCACCCCTCCTAAAAACAAGCGTTCTATTGAGTAAGGTAATAAAATTCCTTTCCAAACTGAGTTTGGAGATGTTAAAAAAGCAAAATAAAAATATTGAGGTAGGTTTTTTTTAATAATCTTTAATATCTTGTGTAAAAAAGAACCTGCAAAGCTAGTTTTCATCTATAAATTTTTAAAACAAAACATTTCTTAACATCTTAGAGCAATACCTAAGGACAGGTCTGTTTTCCCGTTCAACTGTAGGTAACTTAGTTACATACTTAGCTACTTAGGTATGGTTTAGAGCCACTAGAAATTGGTGGAGAAGCCTGGTGATTGCTCCTTGGAATCAGTATCACATCAGATATATAGTGATTCAGATCATCACTTCATAATGAATGCAATTTCAATTATCCACAGCCTCCCATGAGACAGTCAGAAATCGGAAATTGTGTAT
This sequence comes from Pachyseris speciosa, assembly GCA_016490735.1. Lineage (NCBI taxonomy): Eukaryota > Metazoa > Cnidaria > Anthozoa > Scleractinia > Pachyseridae > Pachyseris > Pachyseris speciosa. Next base: position 276,232 of record JAEMWC010000800.1, on the reverse strand, counting down.
CCTCTGGATATATGTATGCCTCACAAAAATTATGAAAGAAAGATACATGGAAATCAATAAAAATATTTAGATGCCATGAATTAAGACCAAGATATTTATTTTGATCAATTACTTCTTGACCTTACTATCACAAAAAAAAAAAACTGCTTGCTAACATTAAGCTCATCACTCAGTGCACCTACAGTGTTTTCAAAAAGAAATCCAGCTCCTCTTCTGGCCAGTTAAGTGCAAGACCAAACAACTTGATAATAATATATTGGGCATTTCGTTGATACCACTATCAGGGTGATTCATCAAAGCAAAAAGTGCTGGAAATCCGTTAGCCATCTTAACTTGATCTTAACATACTTCATCAAACATCAGAGATTCCATTAAACATTAATGCCAAATGTCATCCAAACATCCCACAAGATTGGTGTGACCAGCTACTAATAAAATTAATTGAAAGACTGTATGCAGGAGGAGGAAGTCCAAAGGATGTGTACATTGATGAGAAAGAGCTTACTTTAAGTTTAATTTTAAATTTTAAGTTTAATAATACTTTGTCATGTGAATACAACTAAGTTGATACAAAACAAAATAGTGCGTGACTGGAGAATAATTGGGAGAAACTAAATTCCTATACAAAGAATATTATCTAATATTACACATTCTAAAAACTAAGAGGTGAAATTTAAACGTGGCCCAAAGCTAACCTAATCAAATTAAATCAAATACTTGTCTCTTACAAGTCACCCCTGATTTGAGACTGAGACTAAAAATCATGAAGTAATCCAAAGCAAACCTAATTAAATTACATACTTGTCACTCACAAGCTACATCTGATTTAAAATTGACACTAATAATGTAATAGATAGGACTTAAAACTGCTTAAAGAAGGTGCATGCATGATGTTCGATGGAACACCATTCCAGTCTGTTATGTAGCGATTAAAAAAAGAAAAGCTGAAGGCCATATATATATTTAGCCAGGCCAAGCCTAGAATCGGAGCTGCACACTCTCACCGAGCAACTTCGCAAGAGTTTATTTGGGCCAGTTTAATTTGTGTCCAAAACAATTGAGCAGCAGCAGGGAAAACGAAGAGTTTTCGATAGTAAACGTTTGCAAAAAAGAAAAAAAAGACGGACATTCTTGAGTCTAACTACTTTGAGATGAAAGCGTAAAGGGATTCAAAGCGGATCAAAAAAAACAACAAAACAAAACAAAAACACTGCAAGCGAACAAAGTACGATGCCGGCGAGTGTTTGCTCGAAGAAGGAGAAGGTGGAGAAATTAAACAAGACTAGCTAGTAATTAAAATAGGTTGTAATGAATCGGTATTTATTTTGACATAAATGCCCCTAGAAAAAAAAATAAAGGGTACAAACTCTTCATTTACAGCAGTCAACAGGAATTGACCGCGGTTCAGAAACAATATAACAACAAACATAAGACTTATTACAAGAAAACAAAGCACACTATGAATAATATTTCTTCGAAGATTCTTGGAGAAGGTGCAGAAATTGGACAAAACTATCTTGTATTAAGCTAAAAAATTTCCTTAGCAGATTTGACATAAATGTCCGTAGAAAAGACAAAAAAGAGGTCCGTACCTGATCGTTTAGAGCAGTCAACAGGAATCACTGAGACAGCAATCACTCGGAATGCAACAGAGCTGAATAATAGAGCCATTTCCCACAAAATCTTTCCTTGGCTTACACAAAACACTTAAGTGCTTTGATGGTTTTACTGTTACTTCCCATGTCTTCCGAAGAACCTTCTTCAATTAATGATTCTCAGTGGCAAAACATCATCCAGATAACGAAGAAAGCGCTTGCCAAACCAAACGAGCATTTCTCTCGCAGACCCGTCCACTTTAAAATTTATCAAAACCAGCCCGCCAGTCAACCCATTTCGCTGTTTTTAACATCCAAACGCTGATTCTTACCGGTTCAAACAAACGACATGTTTAAAGACGGCGAAACTTAATTGTTGTTTACAGGATGCTTTCGACGAAGATCTCTTAAAGACTTGACGAAGTGAAGCGCGCTGGGTTTTGACTGTTTTGGCAGCATTTTGACAACTTAATGTCAGATTTTGAGAAGTGCACATGCACATGCATTTGATCGGATTTTTTATTTTTACTCGAGCTCGAGTCTCCCCCTTTAATGCTTAATTTTACGAGGACTCATTGCGATTACGTGTTGATAAGATAAGGGCAAAAGTTTCTTAACGCTACTGTGAGGAACCAAGGTCGAAAAACAGTCAGCCAAGCCGAGTAAAAACACTCGTTCGCTTGCAAAGAAAACAACGTAACAAAACAAACAAACAATTCAACTACTTCTTTGCGTCCAAAACGAGTACAGATGATTGTTATTTATATCCATTCGAGAGAAAAATACAAGTTTCATTCCTGAACAAAAGTAACAACGATTAAACCAAATGTTAAGCTTCTATTTATTTAATTTACCTCACTGTCCTGTGTTGTAGAGGTTTCTACCACTTGAAAATGCGTAAGCTTCAGTAAAGTAAAAACAAGCATCCGCAAAAATAGCGAACGGTTTGTCCAAAGAAAGAGCTTCTTCCACAGAGTTTGAGCTACTCATTCCTCCCATTAATACCGGTGAACTGTTAAGTGACTTTTCTTGGTGAGATGTAAGATGCCGCGGTGAAGTGAAAGCCCTTGAAGCGTTGAATTATACTGTTTTCAACCGCACAATCTTTGAAGCTTTTCCTGAGAAAAATCTTCCGTCCTTCCTTTCATCACTTGAAAATTCACCTTCCGGAGTATCTTTTAACAAGTTCTTGATCTTTATGCTTTTTACGCGAAAGACAAACTTCGATCGAAGAAGATGAAGTTGTTTTGCTCAAAATAAAGAAACCAACTGAATGTGAAATTACCAGCCGCAGAAAGCGCGCGAAAAATTTTAACGGCCTCGATTTGATTTGGGTGTCCCACACTTGGCTTGAGCCTGCGATCCAATCGAAAGCAAGTACCTGGTCAGCGGTCAACTTCAAAAAAAACAGCTGACCTCGATGAGGTCTTAACTTGAGCCCGCGATATGGTCACGTTACACTGGTCAGCGGATACCTTGTTTTGACAGGTGTCAATTGGCTATAAGAGACAGGTCTCAAAAACCGCTGATTGGCTAAGGCCGCCATTCAAGGACGCGTGCGCAGGACGGTTACCGCTGACTTATTGCGGGGATTGGAAGCAGCAAAAAGCAGCGCTGAACGACGCCATTTGAACAGTTTCTGAGTTTCACAACTGCTGTTTTGTTTTTTTTTTTAAGTATATATGCAGTTTTATTAAGCGGAGATATATTAACGAAGATTTGGTTCTCGAGGATGAGTTTTTTTGCAGTTAAGCCGTGCTTTTAATGGCTGGCAGTTAATGATTGCCGATCACGGCGATGTGTTCTTCAATCCTCCCGACGGTGAACAAATCTTTCCGCAACCTGGTTCCTGACATTGAAATTGTGGTACATCCCTGGCCCTGGGCTCCTCTGTCTGTGGTTGCACTGGTGATTTCTGCTTGTGATTTGCGTACACTGGAAGGATCTGTGTTGGATTTGTTTCCTCTAAAATTCGGAAGCGCTCCGCAAACTTAGCTTTGATGTCATCCACTTTCTTCCTGTATTTGGAGTTGTCTAACTGGTCAGCGTCCTGGTTCTCTGATTCCCCCCTTGGGCTTTCTTCTGGTTCGTCATCGTCTTCATCTCCATCGCTTTCATCTCCCGAATCACTATCACTTGCATCGTGGAATGAATGTCCACAGTTGAGCCTGACATAGTGGTGAAAGTGGTCTTGAACCGGGCACGTTGTCAAGTCACAAGCGATTAATGGATCCGGTTCGTTTCCTGGGAACGCATACCCCATTGGCAAGCATCGCTGGTTGAGCGTTGTGTCGAGAACAGGAAAATAGTATGGCTGAAAGGACAGACATTTTTAAGGTAAACTTAAGCTATAAGTACAGTGTAGTTACCTGATCATCAGTTTTTACTGTTGTTTCTCGAAGTGGTCCTTGTTTGATTCTATTTCGAAATATATGATAATATATTATAAATTACACAGGACTAAAACAAGTTGCACATTATTGTAGGGTCAAACTTCATGCAAAAGAGTGCTCAGAAAAAAACTGTATTTTAAAAGCATGTCTAGTTATCAGTAATGGGGACTGACATCGTAAATTTACATTTAAGAATGAGATGGTCCATTTTTCAAATGAAATTGTTGTTGTATATTTTCGTGATCCATTTGGAACTTTCGTTGTCTGTCCAACAGTGGACCACACAGTTGCAAACAGCTCAACAAGAAATTCAGCTGCCTTTAGAGCTATTTCCATGAAATTTTGTCTGCCCCTTCCATGTTGGTACTCAGGTACAAACCACCTTTGAAATTCGGCATCATATCGTCTGCCACTTCAGGCATGTGCGGTCATGCTGATCAGCGGTGGTGGAGCTGTCACTGGCATACATCTTATTATGTAAAAGTAAAGAATAAAGTGATAAATAGCATCTTGAATACATACATGTACAGTTGAAAGGGATACTCTACAGCTGTCGTACCTGTAAATAATAGTTCATTTTATCATGCCCACCCCAAGTTACATACCTCTTACTAACGAGTTCGAGGTCCGTACTGTAAGTTACGGACCGAGTTTTTCCCGTTGATTTATGGCCCAAGCGCGAAGCGCGCGGGCCATAAATTAATGGAAAAACGAGGATCCGTAACTTACAGCAGGGACCGAGAAAACGAGGTTAGTAAGATATTTATTATATCTCTGAGGTTAATTTCCGGCGCGCGGAAAAGGAAACTAGTTGAAGTCAAGCGGGCCGTACTGTAGAATACAGCCCGCAAAATTGACCAATCACAGCGCGCGTACTAAGTAAGAGATATAATAAAATACCTTATGTTTGCACTTTCCGGTAAAAACTGCACAGCATTGTGCATAGCAAGTGGCCATGGCAGGATTTCATTGCTTCAGGGATTTTAAAAAGGAAGTGTTAAACCATATAGGATTATATTTAGACAGAAACATTTCACTTGTTGTTGAGTTAATTTCAACATTTTACCACTTATTGAATGAGTTTTGTTTACAGTTTTGAGGAAATTTATTGCTTCTAAAGCCTCTTCAGTTAAACAAAATGGATGAGGGATGGGTGGGGAATGGGGTAGGATTTTTAGAACATACTTTTGAAATAATTGTGATATTTTATAATAGTAGTTGAACACAGTATTTACATTGTATTATTTTTTTTTTTTAGGTGCATGACTCCATAAGCTTACAGCTTTAATCATTACCATGGATAAATAAAGTTTATTGTATTGTATTGTATTTCCTAAATGGTTACATTGTATCTACCTTCTGAAAACAGGATGAAGGATTTCAATCTTCTTCTCTGTGAACAATTCAAGGTGATTCTGAAAATTATTTGCTATGTCTGGGTTATCAGTGAGGTGAAAGAGGAGGTCACTTAGTTGATACAGGGTTGCCTTGTTGTAATTTCGACGATTGAAAATGATGAAAACCATGGCCACTCTAAGTAATGCATGCAGCCACATGTCAAATTCCCCACCACGGAAAATGACTGTGTACAGGAAAAAATTAATACAGCTGATTTCATCCATCAGGTGAAGCAACATAACATACTGCTGGTCTTTGCAGTTGCCAAATTGGTTAAGGATCATCTCCCTGACAAGCCATCCACCAAATGCTGCTGTTGTCACAGTTGAGATCTTCTCAGCTCGTGGCTTTTTTGCAAACCTTTTGTTTCTGTCAAATACTGCCTTGTAAAGTTTAAAAAAAAAAGGGCCAAAATAACAGAACAGTAGACTCCTCTGCATTAAGAGCAACATGGAAGGGACCTTGCCAAGGAATGATAGCTGGCACTTTTACTGGATTTTCATCTGTCCACTGTTAAAACAAATTCAAACTGACACTCGAGTATTTATTAAAAACAAATTCAAACTGACATTTGAGTATTTATTATACTTTTTTCAAGGTTCCTGGTATTCCAATAAAATATTTTCTCAATATTTGTTTTATGAATATCTTTTTAATTAACAGTTGTGCAAATTACACTGTTTAAGTTTCTTCTACACTCCTACAGAGTGATAAATTTTCTGAAACAACAAGATTTATCACAATATACACGTATTATAATATATTAGTGCATACACAGCGAAACCACTTCAGTACATACACCAAAGGGGCGAGATGAGTGTCTGTATTATTGAAGTAGGGATAATG
>JAEMWC010000800.1:260000-265000 GCA_016490735.1 Pachyseris speciosa | reverse complement strand
CTCACCCAGGTGTGAAGTCAGATCGAAGTACCATGTAAAACGCGAGCACAGTGCTGCGTCGAATCTTCTTGCATTTTCGCTCGCGCATGTATTTCTCAAGCCCCACAATCCAACGCCAAAATTAGTGGCTTCTCGCAGTTTAGTTGTATTCACTGAGAATTACGTGAGACGATGATAGTGTGGGGAATAAAAGCACTTGCTTGTTCTTTTTCGTTTACTATTTAAAGCCTTGGTCTCATTACCGAAAGCAATCAACTTTCAAAAGAAACAGAGAGGCTCACTAAACGACAAAACCATTTGCCATATTTATACATTTGCTTTCATGTAAACATAATGCGGGTCTAAAATCGTACCGATTTGGTCTCGTACCGGCCTCATGTAGTCACTTTATTAACTTTCAGACTGGTCCCATATAAACGTATTCATATCGCTCTTACTTTACAGCGATGGACCGAGCTCATACTGGTCTGAGTGTTCACACCGGTCTGTGATCGCATCGGTCAGAGTTCACAACGGTGTTATGTAACTAGGGCCTCAGAATCCTCGGTACCTTTTTTGAGTATTATTTCCTTTTTATTACTTTAATTGGGTTTCTGTCTGACTAATCAAAACAGTGCGGGCCTGAATTGAAAAAGAAAAAAGAATAGGAGTGCTTCATATTGACTATATATCGTATACAGCTAAGCCTTATAAAATAATCTTAACTTTTAATTCTAGAAGTGTGTATTAGTAAACCTAGTACGTTCGTTGCACATCATCGTTTAATCATAAACAGTCTTTCTTGATCTCTTTTTCAGAGGCCGCGCTGTTAGTTTGAAAAAGAGTCTATGAGACATAACAATAACAACATAAATAATTATTGAACTATAAATAGTTTGTATCCACTCACACTGAACATAAATGTGTTTTCTTTGCAGTTGGCATTATTTAAAGCTTACCAATGAGAAGGGCCAGTCATTTGGTGTGTACTGTGGTAAGAAGACTGGGGAGACAGTTGAAGTTACTGGAGACTATGCAGTGATAATATTCCACTCATGGTATAACTCTCGATATAGAGGATTCCGGATATCTTTCCATTTCAACGCAAGCGGATCAGAGCCGACAACAATAGGTACTGTGACTTTTTAATCGTCGTACTTATATGTTTATTGTAAGCCATATATATTGACATTGAAAATAAGCAATAGCTTGCCCTGACGTACACTGTAACTATTGGTTCAAATCCACGCTGAAGGCAAGAAAGAGAAAACATGTGATTTATAGTTTTGGAGTGATAGAGTAACAATTGGCAAGTGTATTGACCGCCCTGCGGTGAGTGGTAATCGCTTGTTGTCGGAATTCGCTCCTAAAAACAAGAAGTAAACAGTATCTTAGTTTATTGTGCAATAAAATGACACAGTACTTTTACTTGAGAAATCTGTTAAATTCAGCGTTATTTTTTTTATTAAAAAAAAAAAAGGAGTCGAAATGTCTTCAAGTGTAGGTTGTGAAATTGAATGTTGGCCAATGGCATTTGAGTGTTTAATAGAGTTCGCCTGTTTTGTTTGAGTGTTTTTAAGGCAAATCAGATACCAGGCAGATCAGATACCATGGGTCAAAGGGGTTTTGTCCCGTTTAAAGCACTGAATTCTCTCACTAATATGGTATAACTACTTCGTAAAATGCTATTATCACAGCAAATCGAGCCAAAAACATACTTTCATTTATTCATTACAGATTCACTCCACTACATTACAAACAAATAATGAAATTAACAAAACAAAAAAACAAAAAGAGTTGTGGAGAAGGAGACAACTAAAAGCGCTAATGCACCATACTAGGGATGCCCCCACTAATTAAAATACAAGAAAGATATATACAAATAGAAATATAAACGTTCTAGTTATCCTTAACAGCCTCCAAAACAGCCTCCTTTTCCAGATTTTTGTTTTATATGCACTGGAATCTAAAGAAGCTGTTACACTGTGCAATGTTTATTGCAGTTTGTGTCGCAACGCCATTGCGAAACAAGTTGTACGAAACATTAAGTACCAAGTGTAACGTACCCTGCAATGGCCAAAATCGTTGCTAGACAAGTTGCGCGAACCGTTGCAGAAAGCCGAATCGAGTTCTAAATTGGGAGAAGAGACACCACTGAAGGTACGCGGTAACTTTAAGGGGGTTAACCTCCACCCGCTCCCTTCAGAACCCGCACCCCAGAAAGCGTTACTTCAGGGGTTCCAGTACTTTTTTAATGTGTTCAGTAAAGAATGCTGTAACATTGTGCAACGGGCCTTAGTTGATTGAGTGTATGTTTGGCCTGAATTCATTAACGTGTTTGAGTACAGAATATGGGAAAACAAACTCCCTGAAACTAACACCACTGCAAACGCTGCGCGTTAATTTAAAACGTGCTATTTTCTGCATGGATTGTAAGGGAAACACACCGGATATGAGAATATTGGCCCTTCCTGTGGTAATTTTTCATATATCAAGGCTAACTATTACTACGCTGTCAAACTGGTACGTGAAGTTATCATATTAAAACAACCCCAAAAAAGAGAAGCTGGGTTTCGCTGACACTAGCATTAGTCGGGAGGACGTAAGTCACGTTTGCTCGTGGCGCAAGTAAATAATGTTCTCTAATATCAGAAAAATTCTTTAGTGTGAAAAATAAATAAATAAATAAATAAATAAAAATTATCAACCCTCACCCCCTCACTTTATAAAATACAGGATCGAAAAGTAGAGTACAAGTATACATTACATTTAGTTGAGACGTTACTCTCAAAAACAAATCGGGGGGTCTTCGTTTTCAAGTTTTGGGGTCTTGGGGGTTTTAGGGGTCTTCGTTTTCAAGACACCCCATCGGAGGTCAGGTCACACCAAAGAGAAAATATGATCTGAATTGAACCTTCTTCGTCCAAAAACCACGTACGCGCAAATGACTGTTTGTGCACACGATTCCATTCTGGTCGACTCGATCTGTATTTTCAAACGTCGAAACAAACACGCTACACAGCTTGAGAACAAAAACGCTTAACACACAATGTCTTTTCTTCGTTCTGAGTGCGTGAGGCAACAAACGCGCCACTAAAAAGTGTATCTTTCGTTCTGAAAGCGTGAGGCCACAAGAGCGCAACACACAATGTGTATTCTTCATTTTAAAACACGCTACACATGATATTATTATTCGTTCTAAAAGCGTGAGTCCACAAACACGCTACACACAATCAAGTGTATAGTGTATATTCCTCGTTCTGAAAGGGTGACGCAACAAACACGCCACACACGATAGAATATATTCTTCTTGGATGTCCTTTGTAGACTTTGTAGGCACTAATTTTTGTTACGTTATTGTCAACGATCGCGCTTACACACATATCACAGTTCGGCAAATTTATCTGGTTTCAATCCCGGAGTATCATACTCAATCCTTCTATTCAGTTCGATTGTGTTCGATTATCAAACAAAAATTGGAATTGCGCATCGAGCAAAATCAAACGCTCGATAAAGTTATATTTTATTATTGCAGATAAGTCGCCTGTGCTCAAAGCGAGAGTTAAAACGAGCAAATTTCGAAGAAAAGAAAAACAAAATATAAACAACTTAAAGCCGGCGATCCCAAAGACATGACAGTGATATTATGACGGGAAGTCAATCTCTCGCAAATGACTATTTCGTTTAAAGGGAACCTCTATTCTTACAACAAATTGACACTAAATTGTTGGAAATAATAACTAGATTCCACATTTTGTTTTAAAACGTGGATATAACATTTAAGTGTACAAAAAAAGTCGTTATCATCATCGCCTATTTTCGCTTTTAAATTTCAAGAGCGCGGCTATTTTGGATTTCATGACGTCACTGCGTTGCCTAATTGTTTAACACAAAGGATGTTCTGCTTCATTTACTCCCTGACAATAGCTGCAACGCAGTGACGTCACAAAAACAAAAATGGCGGCACCCGGGAAATTTAAAAGTGAAAAAAGTTCTGGATGATACCAAATTTTTTTGCACTTTAAATGTTATTCCCACGTTATAAACTAAATTTTGGAAACTAGTAATTATTTCCAACAGTTTAGACTCAATTTGTTGTAGGAGTAGAGGTTCCCTTTAAATAACAAAGCTGGTAAAAATAAAACAATAAAAAGTTGCGAAGGAAGTTCTACTCTGAATCTCACTTGTACTGATAATGCCTGAGATGAACGAGATGACACAAACGTCGAAATTATTTCCACAACCTCAGTAAATGTTCCATTTGACAGGCCTGCTTTAGCACTGAGAGACGAGTCGAGTCGGGTGGAGTCGATCCGTCGACATTTTTTACCACGCCGGTTCACAGTTATTTGAGTATTTTCGAAGTCTCTTGCAACCCCACTTCCGGTAAGACGGGACGACTTCAGCAGAGACGGGTCGAGTCGGGTTGACTCGATCCGTCGACATTTTCTAAAACTCCATTTCATAGTTCTTGTTGTATTTCTAAGTGTCGTGCAACACGACTTCAGGTTAGACGGGCCGACTTTTGCAAAGACGGTTTGAGTCGGGTCGACTCGTACTTTCAACCACACAAGTTCATACACTGAAGTTCTTGAAACCCGACGTCCCGTTAGAAGGGCCGACTTTTCTTAGTCCGTCGAACAAAACGCACGAGACACGCAACTGACCACGCGAGTGACTGAAGGTCCTCATTTCTCAGTCTCCCGAACGCTCTCTCGCGCGCGTGCACTTCCCTCACTAAATCTGAAGAAAAACAGAGACTGCTCGCGGTGTATCATAGTTCCGGCTGTATTTTCTAAGTGTCTTGCAATCAGACTTCCTATTAAACGTTTGTGTCCCAGTTTTCTGATTGAGAAGTGTAGTAAACTAAATGTTTTTATTACTTAGTGATAATGGATAACCTCTTCTGTGATGTGACAGAAGCAGATTTCTTAATTGAAAGTTATTGGCTTCTGTATAGTCTCTCGACTTCTAGGATTATTAAATATGTATGTATATGTATGTCAGTATAGGAGTAAAAC
>JAEMWC010000800.1:245000-255000 GCA_016490735.1 Pachyseris speciosa | reverse complement strand
TCCAAATTTTTTTTTTATTTATTTTAACAAAATTGCTGGCAAAGTTAGTCCTGAGAGTTACAGTGCTCATCAAGAGGGTTCACTTCCAAAATGAAAATTATTTGCAAATGATATGGAGTAACACTTTCATGTTGAAGCCTTAACTAAAAAAAGAGCAAAATAATTAATGTGCATCAAACCCTTTTTGTTTCTGTTTCTTCAGTTTTTGACAAAAGTGATTAAATTCAATGAATTCTAGAATTTAGGCCACATACACAGAATTTCAGAACACAGCATTTACAAACTTAAGATTTGGAATTATAGGTGAAATGTGCTGAAACAGTAAACTCCTCAATTATACTGATCAAGCAGCACTACAGTTTTTCCAATTGTAGGAGATTAAAGAACGAAGAATATTGATACTGTCTAGGATTTGTCCGATTCTATGCCTGTGCTATGCTGTTCTACGATTTAGCACTTGCAATATCGCACTCTTCGATCTGATAGCCGATCAATTTTGATTCTTCCTTCACAAATTACTTGATTTGAGTTTAACGAAAACTTACCTGTTCCACAAAAGCACACATCCGCCTTTTCTTGTATTAGTGAACCATCATCCTGAAGAAACGTGTTCATCATCCTGAAGAGGCGTTCCCTCCGATCAACTGCCCGCCGTCATGTGCCCGCCAGAAATTAAAAATAATGGTTTTCTATGAGCCCGCAATTGAGGGAGTTGACCGAAGCGGTTCATTCATTCCCAGTCTCCTGACGCGAATCCTGAAATCCAACATGGCTGTTGGTTACGTCGTGCTGTTGTACTCCACTTTTCTTACCCGTTTTCGTGTAACAAGTGGCCAGGAATCATTTTATGGAGTCTATGATAACTGTGTCACAGACAATGAAGTGCATTAGTTTTGATCGTGAAGCATCAACAAAAGCGCACAATGGGTGAATCCTTAACAAACACTCGGCCATAGTTTGAAGGGAAAATATTGTTTAAATTATTGAGAATAGAAATATTTATAGAACGTACTATTTTCTCATTATTCTTTTGGTGCTGGTTTCATTCACCCAGGCCCAGACCAAATCTTATTGAAGAGATCATATAATACCATGCCGTTATTTACACTACCCTGCGAGCCGGAGTTTATTTGTGCTAGTATTACGATATTTTCCGAAAGGTATGGTTTGAAACAACCATCACATCACATGAAACGTAAACACGCGTAATCTGATTGGACACATTTACATCAGCTTTACATTAACTTTACTTTCAGTTTGGTAAAGTGGAACTTTACGCAAAATTAATATGGCGCGTAAAGGAAAGTAAATCTCACTCATCAACTTTCAACAACCTTTACGCAAGCTTTACGTCCGATAGGCGTAAATATACCTTTACAAGGCCTTACAAGTGGCGTAAATGTGCTTCACCAACTTTACGCAAATTTACGGCCACTTTAATTTTCTCTTTTTTCATGCTGTGATATGCTGTAAATAGAAATGTGTGTCCGTTCGACGAATCTTTGATATGAACAGTGAACTGCAACCGGCTGCTGGTGCAGAGAATATAAAACGGGAAATATCGGTGCGTTTCTTTTTTGGGGAAAGTCCAAATCCGGATTTGCGAACCTTGAATCAAATACAGTAGATTCTCGATAAGAACAATTCCGAGCGTTTTGACAAAAAGTATTTTACTGAAGCGGTCTTCTTTACCAAAATGGTACATCACAATAACCATAAATGATATTCTAACCGACAAGCGTCGCCATTTTTCCTATCGCGAAGAGCTCGAGGTCAAAATAGGTGGGTTTTCTATGTTAAACCTTTCCACGGTTTCTGACGTCATTTTGACTGGGGGGCAAACACGTCTAAAATTAAAGTAAATGTATGGGATTTTATCCGACTTTGAACCGCTGTAACGCCGCTAAAAAGAGGCGGATTTCAAACGTTTGCCACTACTCTAAAATGTCTTATTGTTATCATTCATTTAAAAGAAAATAAGGCCATCAAAGAAGGTACGACGTCCGTAAAAATTCAAATTATAAATCTTCGCATGTGGCTTCTAATTTCGCTAAAATTTGCGTAATTTTGATTAGAAGGTTTTGAATGTTTGTATCTTCGTTTACGGCCGTTGTAGCCTGAATCTGTTCCTTTTACTTCATGAAAAGCAGTACAAAAGTCTTTTAAAAGTCATTTTCACTGTGGAAATCCGCCTCTTTGTAGCGGCGTTACAGTGGTTCAAAGTCGGCCAAAATCCCATACATTTAATGTAATTTTAGTCGTGTTTGCCCCGTAGTCAAAATGGCGCCAGAAACCGTGGCAAGGTCTATTGTAAGCACCTTTCCTACAGTTCAATACATTTGATAGATGATAACCGTGAAGACGTCCTTCTTACTCGGCTGAGTACGATCAGTGCTTTGTACTCAGTCCGCATTTTTTAGTCCGCAGCCTTCAGTCCGCGTTTTATACCCAGTCCGCAGTCCGGGTCGGCAGCCCGCAGTCCGTGTTTTGTACTGACCGGTGTAGCAAGCTAAGTTTATCTCCCCGGTGTATCAGTTCCTGTAGTTCTCCAGTGATGAAAACTTGGACACGCAATTGCATTATTTTCCTTCTCCGAAGATCGAACGCGTCTGCAACTGATGTAATAAAAGATGCGAAAGAAGTTCATACTTCGAGATTTCAATCACACGTGCAATTTGCAATACGACGAACACACAACATATAGAGTGTTTTCACGTTACGTCACGGCAGCCACGTTGGTGTCCCAAAACAAAGAAACGGCGGTCATGTTGGTGTCCCAAATTAAAACTCTAGAATGTGAACTCTATTTTTATGCAAATACTTTCTTTTGTTTCATTAAACCAATATGGCCGGTAGTCAAGTGAATGAAAACACTCTATTGAATAAACTGTTTAGAATGTACGTAAAAACTCTTCTCATGAATGTTCCGTGTAATGTCGGAATTAGTCGCACAGTTTGTGCATACAGTCTTTGAAGAAATATACATACGTAATGAGTTTAAGTGTCCTGCGTTGCCTTAATACGTCAGTTAACTTCTGGCCTAAGTAAAACCAACAACAACAAAAACAAAATGTAACTAATTTTTCATTTCAATTTAACTCACATGTCCTTGAAGTTCTAAAATAAAATTTATAAAACGTAACAGTGAGTGAACAAACAAAGGATGTTAAATTTAATGATGCATTTTTATCCGAACCTTCAACATTTCCTCCATTTATTCAAACATAAAATGCAAATACTGAACAAGAAATAGTTCAATGACCTGCTAAAATCTAATCAAAAACTGGGCATGTGATGCTTGTCACATCTGTTAGTCAAATACTGTACGGCGGAAAGTATACTCCCTGATTTCAAAACAGCAAAACAAGAATTGTGCTTACAACCTGTCTAATGAAGAGGGCACTAATGTTTCTAGTGGTGGTTTCTCAAAGGATAGAGTTAGGCTCGATAAGTTGATACCGCTGATGGCGAGTTACAGCTTACGACCACCAAACGCGATAATAAAAGAGTAACAGACTCTTGGAAGAATGTGTTCATCACAAACAAAAACGTATAGTAGGTAACTAGAAAGCTTAACTCATTTTTCTGTAGCATGAAGCGAATGACAGATGAAATTCTATCAATATGCCAGCAATACGCATTTATACACCTGGGTAGAGAGATGCAAATTGCAGTAAAATTGCAAAGTTTGTTGTCTGTGGAATTTAATGGTAGTAGGTTATCACGTTGGTAGGAAAAGGATGTGAGACACTCTGCTGGTATTTAGAGCTAAAATCTAATTCGCTAACAGCTGCAACAATGAAAAACGGTGAACTGATCCATTCCACAGTCTACTTACAACGTATAGTTTATAGAACTGAAATGATAACAGTTTTTGGTGGGACCAGGGAGGGAGGTGGTATTGAGATATTTTTATAATGAAATATTAAGGGGCGTCAGATAAAAAAAAAAGTTTTCTAACTTTTCAGCCATACAACGCATTCAGCTTATTTATACAGCTTTACATACAGCTTATTTGGTCTCGACCACCGGCCGCCCAAGTCTTACGACCTCGCTTCGCCATTGCATCTGACCAGGGGAAAGTGGAAGCTGTCAATTCCCCCACGCTTGATGTGTAAACCTTGTGACGTCATGTGCTTATCCATTCTCGACCCCAGAGCTCTTCCCTTTTGTGCATGTTTAACGGGCGTGAGGGTGGAGTGTTGTCTTGCTATTTACAGATGCCGCTTGGGGAATAAGAAGGAAACAAGAGGCCATATTGGCCTTCACTCGGCCTCGCACAAGTGGCAATCAGAACTTCAATGATTCACCTACACAACTGTAATATTATGGCAAAGTTAGAATAACAAGATCTGAATTCCCTTCCATATTTTATTTTCACACTATGGCATCATGTTCATCATGTACAGATAGTAGCACTGTCTTCTCTAATACAACGTATTTTTCAAGTACAGTCAAGATTGCTTGTGTTATGGATATCTAGGAAACGATGACCCAAAACACGAAGGCATAGAAAACCGACTACCTAGAAAACAATGACCGAAAAAAACAATGAATGATTAGTGGCTTTTGACTGCTTTTGATCCCAGGAGTTTGCTTCCTCATATAGGTCCGCTAGTTTGCAATAAAGACCATTACGGAACGTACTATTTCGAGACCATTACTTGATGCAGATTCAGTGCATTTCACAATCTGCCTTACGCAACAAAGTGTTTATCAATAGATTTTACTGCATTACACTTACAAACTTACAATTTCCACGCACCAACATTAGTCACCTCTGCTTCTCACATAATCACGACGAACAGGCGTTATTTTTTGTATAAAATCGCTGCTTTTGACGAACAAACAACGTTACGCCATACATTTCTTTCTAGCAAAATGAAATGTTTTACCCTAGGTGATCCCATTATCCGTTGCGCATAACATTGGTATCCTGTTGCTGGCAAATCATTCATTGTTCTAAGTCTCTCGCAAAATGACTTCCGGTGAGTCGGGTCGTCTTTTCATATGACGGGCCGTGGCGATCCGTGTCGGATGGACATTTACAACTTACGGTATAACATCTATGACATTATGCTGATGAGAAGGGCCGTCAACCACCTCAGTTGATCCGAC
This sequence comes from Pachyseris speciosa, assembly GCA_016490735.1. NCBI lineage: Eukaryota > Metazoa > Cnidaria > Anthozoa > Scleractinia > Pachyseridae > Pachyseris > Pachyseris speciosa. The sequence goes on along the minus strand of JAEMWC010000800.1, from coordinate 249,882 downwards.
TCAGATCGGGTGTACTGGACAACCCTCGCATTCCTTTTCCGCTTTCGTTCCCATTCCTCCCAATTTTCCCTCTTTTTCTTTCTCCCTCCCCCTCCCCTTTTACACCTACCACCCAGGCTACAGAATGTACACGTGAGTGCTCCTGATCGGTATGGTACAGCTGGTGAATCTAGCCTAAGCGATTTCTTTGAAGCTTACGAAGTTGTTTCAGATGTTTACGAATGGCTGCATTTCAACTGCAATGCCACCAGATAGAACGACATTCTCCCACCATCTTTGCTGTTTCTGCTAGAAAGGCTACACGGCCGAACGGGTTTCTAGAAGGCAAGTTTCTCAAACTTCAGGAACACTAGTTCCGGTCCAGTGGCTACGAAAGCATCATAGTATTGTTTATAAAGTGATGCTACTTTTATCTCTGAAAGTCACAAGATGAAAATAACAAAAAACACACACACTAGAGCGTGCCGGTTGTGCCGAAACGTACGAGTAGTCCCTTATTTTTTTATCATTTAATAAAGAAAGCGATACACGCGACCGTGTGCGAAAATTTCCTAACGCGCGCACTGCGCTTATCCTAATTAACTGGAAGCAATTCTCGAGTGCGCTCGCGTGTTTAACTCGATCGTTTTATTGTGCATAATCAAAATAAGGGAACCACTCGTACTCTAATTTTTTCCTAACATACCGTAAAAGCTCTTTTAAGTCCCCCCTCTCTAGTAACCCCCCATCTCTAATGAGTCCCCCCGTTTGGAAGTCGTTTTTTGTAATACCCCCCCCCCCCTCCTCTTTTATGGACATGAGATTTTGTAATGAGCCCCTCCTATTCCCTCTTACGAAATCCACTTCATTCAGCCCAGTTGGTTCATTTTCAAACAAGTATAAACCCAAACACATTGAGTTTGGTACAAAAGCTATTATAAGACGAAAATGGCGTGTTTGAGATTTCAAATAAGCCCCCTCTCTCTATGACGCCCCCCCCCCTCCCCCCCCCCCCTCTTTAATAAGACCCTTTCAATGAGGCCTGAAATTAAATAGAGCTTTTACAGCAATATGTATTGTTATTACTGAACTACGGAGATATCAGATTTCTAGCATTTTCATTCGCTAGTTGGACACAGGCTACCAGCCTCATATAGCTGCTGTACCTTATATTATATGGTCAATGAACCCGCTAGTAAATAATGAAAGCTGAATAAAACTGGTGGCCATTAACCAGCGGCCATTAAAAATCGTCTCACAGCGGAATTAACGAGTACAAATTCCGAAACTGGAACCGAAATAAAAAGTGAAATTCATTGTTGGGAATGTTAGAACGACAAAGACCAGTGCTAGCATCGTGTTTAAAAAATTTTGTTGCAGCGTTGAGAAAATTTTCCGAGCTGTTGATGTTCAGCTTAAAACAAAGCACACTTTCATGTATTGAAATACCGCAAGAGTTAAATGACTTAACTAAAAGAAATGGACAAAAAAAAAGTTTCAACAACAAGTGTCGACAACGCAAGTCTGTAAATATGCCCATGGGCCAGTCTATTCAAAACAAAGGGAGCAGCTACTATTTCAGTAAAGGTTACAGCGGCATTCAGTATTACAAATCTATCTGACGATCGACATTAAAAGTTTTTAAAAACTAAAACTTAACACAAACTGAAAATGTTCTTTTACCTGCAGTCGATGCAACGTATTAATCATCAGCTTCAAAATTTCGATCCTCACAAATACTGTACGATGTTTTGTAAAAATGAGAAAAATCTCTCTTTTTGTTAGTTTTTGCTATTCTGTTCGGCCGCGTGACCAGTTTTTTGTACCACGCATCACACAAATTTCAAGAAGCCATTTCTTGAAGCATAACCTGGACATTTGTTTTGCTTATCCCTCTGATATCTTGTTTCTGACCAGGTTTAGTAAGACAATGTTCCATTCTATAACAATAAATAGAAACTCAGTCATCACTATTTTGATGAAATTCGCACCTGGTGCCGATTTTTCTTTTCTTCTTTTCTTTCATTTTTTTTTTTTGTCTGATGGATTACAAATTCGGTTCCTCCGCCTTATATATCTACGTGAAAGCCGTTCCTCCCGCTTTGAGCAATGATTGAATATATTTTTGCGAAACCACTGCCATTTACAACCATTCAGAGCAAATAAACTGAGAACTTTTCCCAAAACGACCCTAAAGTGAAGCTTCCACGTTGTCCTCGGACAGTTTCATGGCATTCATTCGACTTTGCCCAGAAACCGGTTGGGAACACAGCTAAAGGGTTTTGCACCCATTTTGATTCTTCATGTGATGGCCAAATATATCCTTTTTTTTTTTCGGTTTTCTCTTTCTCTGAGTTCCCTTAGTTTCGCTTTTTTGTTAAGATTCTCAATTATGCGTTGCTGAGTTTTGAATAAAACAATTATTCTACTTGGGCTTGCTGGATATGAAATGGCTATAATCAACTCGGCGCTACGCGCTTTGTTGGTTATTATATTCTACTTGGGCTTGCTGGATATGAAATGGTTATAATCAACTCGGCGCTACGCGCTTTGTTGGTTATTTATCACTTCATATTCAGCACGCCCTCGTAGAAGAATTGTTAAATATTTATGCAAAACAAAAACACCAATCATGAGCTGTTTTGTCAAGGTTCTAAAAAGCCTTATTTTGTTATACGAGCTCTCTGTAGATATAATGGTAGACTTTATTTATGTTTTTTTATTGTTATTTTTATTTACAACAGATCGTCATTCTGAAGAACTTGTTATGGTTTTACATCAGTAGTTAGTCTCTAAGGAGGAAAGAGGAGAGGAAGAGGGGAATCGGGTGCCTTTATGAAACCCCTGGAGAGAATGCACAACTTCTCTCCCTTTTCTAACGTCTGGCTAATCAGAATTGTTAGTTGCAACATGCTCGAGTAATTTAGGAAGGTTTCCCTGTCGTATTTTTGCAGAAATTTGTTATTTCATTTTATTTTTGTAATTATTATGTTCATGAACAAGCAATTTGTGTAAACACAAAGAGCAGCGATAAACACGATATATTAGCAACGCATATTATAAAAAGTGTATTCTTTATCTTGTTTCTCACCGCTGTTTGTGTTTTGTACATTAACCCACGAGGCACGTGTTTGTGAATTAACTGTTCAATGCTTTGATCATGAGATGTTTTATTGTTTTATTATTTTTCAGTTTCTCCGAAGGTAGTTTTGCCGTGGACAGGTTCTTTGATTGCGTTCCCGGTGGGATACAAACTTTGGTGTTCAGCCATTGGAACTCCTCCGATAAACATAACCATAATAAGAGACTCAGCAGTTGTGGCAAATGGGACAAACTATGCAAGCATCCAAATAAGCGAGGACGGTGTCTACAAATGCCGGGCAAGTAGCAAGGATGGAAGTGACGAGAGAGTAATTAAACTGATCATTAATGGTGAGAAAGATTGCGTCTAACTTTGGTTTTTTCCTTCAACTGTTTAACATGTCTGTTATTCATTTATTTATTTATTTTTATTTTAAGTTTTAAATTTCCCGGACGCTTTTTTCAAGTACTTTTTTAAACAAATAATTCAATGAAAAGTAATTAACTGCCTTATTGGTCTTGTTTGTGTTCCATTCTTTCCATCCCAAAAGCCAGCTTATAAGCAATTGCAAGTCTAACTTTCAATTATCGTGTTTTGTTGAAATGCTGGTTTAAAATGCTGCAAAAGCTGGCTCAATTTATTAAGCCTCTTCAATGGCCGTTTTTATGCTAGAGACGTTAAAATCGTCTGAGACGTTAAAGTCGTCTCAAGACGACTTTGACGTCTAGTATAAAAACGGTAAATGGCCGTTTTTATGCTAGAGACGTTAAAGTCGTCTGAGACGTTAAAGTCGTCTCGAGACGACTTTAACGTCTAGTATAAAAACGGTAAATAAGACAGACGCATTTAACGTCTGACGACTTTAACGTCTTGATTTAAGTGCGTCGTTTAGACGCACTTATCAGACGACTTTAACGTCTCAGACGTTAAATGCGTCTAGTATAAAAACGGGACGACCTAACTGGGACGTATTTAGCCCTGAATTCCTTTGTTAATCAGCCCTTCGTTCTTTGCTCTCTTGTTCTTGCTCTCTTGGTCGCCACGGCAGACAAGCCAAATGCTTCGGCCATATCTCTTTCCTCGTCCATCGCCTTAAAATCCCTTCCTCGAATGATTTTCTTTGTCAAAAACATTTGCATCTCCATTTCTTGTCTTTCTTGACTACGTCGACCATTAGATTTCAGAGTCTGCAATTCCGCCATGTTTATTTGTTCTTACATTCGCGCGTTTGAAGTTTATTTGGCGCCGAGTTTACTCGTGCCTATCGTCCAGTCCGAGAATAGAACCCAGTCTATTTTTAGAAAAATCTTGTTTTTTTCTGTTAGATCGTCTACTTTTATGCGTCCCGTTTTTATACCAGACGGCTTTAACGTCTCAGACGTTAAATGCGTCTGGACGACTTTAACGTCTGTAGCATAAAAACGACCAATAAGACAGACGCATTTAACGTCTGACGACTTTAACGTCTTCATTTAAGTGCGTCGTTTAGACGCACTTATCAGACGACTTTAACGTCTCAGACGTTAAATGCGTCTAGTATAAAAACGGGACGACCTAACTGGGACGCACTTAGCCCTGAACTCCTTTGTTAATCAGCACTTTGTTCCTTCCTTGCTCTCTTGGTCTCCAAGGCGGTCAAGCCAAGTGCTTCGGCCATATCTGTTTCCTCGTCCATCGATTGAAAAAACCGACTCCTCGAATGATTTTCTTTGTCAAAAAACATTTGCATCTCCATTTCTTGTCTTTCTTGACGACATCGAGAATTAGATTTCAGAATCTGCAATTCCGCCATGTTTATTTGTTCTTACACTCGCGTATTTG
>JAEMWC010000800.1:187500-240000 GCA_016490735.1 Pachyseris speciosa | reverse complement strand
GGTGGGCACTGATTTGAGGTTGGGCGGTTAATCGAATAAATATGGTATATAGTATGCAAGACATTCCACAAGACATTCCACAATTATAACCGCTGACCACCGATCCCAACATGCTTCCTAAGGGAACTGCTTGGCTTAATCCTAAAAGAGAACTAATTCCGGTTCAGTGGGGAGAATTATCTCCAAACACATGGAACCACTATGGGAACAAAGAAGGCAGTCTCATTTGCTAATATCTTTCATGATGGATATTGAAACAAAAGCTAAGTATTACAACAAAGCCATACCAAGCCACGAGATCGAATGGAGACGTTACATTGACGACACCATCTCTCTTTGGGAGAGCGATAGAAAAGACTTGGATCGTTCTATTGAACAAGCTAACAGATTCTTCCCTTTTATCAACTGATCAGAGAACGAAATAACTTCCCTTCATACAGTGGAGTTCAAAGGAGAAAGATTCGACAACGATTCCAGCCCGGACATTGAAGCTCACTTCAAGCCGACTGAAAACATTAAATATCCACACCTCACTTCGTGCCACTCACCAGGCGTAAAGTAATGGTTTCATTGAAAGAGAAGGAATCAGACTGCTTAGAAAAAACCCTTCGTAAACAACATTTGAAGAGTGTCTTGTGAAATTCAAACAACGCCTCAGAGGACGCAGCTATCCGAAAAGAGGGAGGGGTGGGGACAGGCGGGTAAATCTCCCAGCTCCCCCCTACTTTTTGTAGCCGACTCCTCCCTCCTCCCTATTCTGCCCGCCCTGCCCCAGTCTCTTATGTTGTTCAAAATTTACAGTGAACCTCTTTAGCGTGTCCCAGCTGCTATAACCCCTTACTAGCTCTTCAGCGTACAGTACAAAAAAGTGTATTTCAGTCCGCGTACAGTATCATTTGACGAAAACGAAAATAAACTGTCTGCAGCATTTAAAGCGAACGATGTTATGTACTTATTGACTGAGTCAGGTCGGGCTGGACTGGAAAATATTTGGCTCGAGGTCATGCCGTACGCCATGACCGAGAACCAAACATTTTCCCGTCCGGCCCGACCTGACTCAGTCAGGTGTTTTATCATATGTGTGTTTTATCATATGGCCTCTTTAGATTCTTCATGAACACGTAAAAGATGAAGATTTTTTACAAAACATCGACAAATTTGCACCGGATCTAATATGTTTTTTGGCATTTGCTTTCTGGTTGCATAAACTAACGAGGCTAGATGCGACGAAATCCTCTAAAATCGAATCGCTCGGGGCCGTACATATTCCTAACAGGGCGGTAAGTCTTTTTCCGGCCTTGATCGCGCTAAGGCGTACGGCCCTCATACGGGCATTTTCTCAATAGTTTCCCAATGAAAGAGCGCGCGGGGCCGTACGGGTCATATGATAAACAAACTTATGTCCTTCCCAACCCCACACCAAAAAAGCTGTTGTCATATTACAAACCTATCTTCCCACAACGGGCATTTCTCCACAACTGCCACTTACCTCTCTCCCCAAGGTGGCAGTCAGTAGAGAGGTGCCACTCTAGTAATATTAGCATCTGCATCTGAAATGAACTGTCTCGTAATTCTCGTGTTGCATTGTATGAATACAATGTTTATGAGTTGTGTGACCTTTAGAGTCATTTGTTTTTGTAAAATTCACTGTTTTTTTCTTATACTAACTTATTGTAGGATTGTCAGATTGTTATTTTGAAGTTAATGAAGTACTATTAAAAAATAGAATAGCCTAAATCTTTCACACTTTATTTTTTAGTTGATTAATGTAGTCACTAACAAAACCATTGTAGAAGAAAAATAGTAGACTAATTGCTGGATATTTTGTACGAGTCACGAATTTAGCCTTTCTTGTGGTCTTTCTCTAAAGAAAACATAACGGTAGACAGCACTCAGCAGTATGACAATGAAATTGAATTATTTTCAATGCTTATTACGAATATGTTATCCTGTTGTTTTTGTTGTTGTTTATATTGTTGCTGATGTTTTTTGCGCTCTTTCAGGGGGACTTAGGGGAGTGCTAACAAGCTCACACATTTAGTATTAACACAGCTCTATCGTACTCTAATGAATGAGTTATCATTTTCGTTGTTCATAATTTGAAAACGAACCAATCACCGAGACTAGACCAGGCCGCAGTTATTTAAAAGAGCGGTAACTCTTTCCAGCGGATAAGTCGCTATCCAGCGGATAAAATGTATTGCGACTGAACTTTGCGACCGATATATTTTCTTCGCGGGGTAGCAAGTTATCCGGTCTTTCAACAACTAGGACCTGGATTACCGTTGTGATGTTTGTTCTGAGTACTCTCAGTACGTAACTGATTGACTATCGCGGGCCGCGGGTTATCCCTCCTAGTAGTTATCTTTGTATGTCACGTGTTAGGGAAAGACCGACTGTAGATATTAACTGTATTGTATATTTTTTCTTGTATAGAATGTGGTGTCGTGGTGAAAAATGCGCTCTCAAGCCCTGGCTATCCATTTTATTACCACCCCAATAAGCATTGTACGTACTGGGTTCCAGTCCCAGAGGTCACGTCATTGATGATTGACTTTGAATTTGATCTGCAAAATCACGCCACATGCAGGTAATTATAATTAAGGGTAACTATAAAGCTAATATGAAAAACACTCTACAGATGTTATTCATCTGAGGCCGGTGGTCAGACAGTCGATTAACGTTTATCCACGATTAAAATGTATACATCTCGCACATGTTGAAAATGTACTTTACAGCTGCTTTTATGCGAAGAGTAAAAACAGAATGCTTGAGTCAAAACTGATGAGGGACACAAATTTATTAATTTATTATAAAAATCCACAAGAATAAGTAATAGTTAAAATAGTTATTTTATCGTTTTAGTTTCTGCTTATGTTGTTGTCGTTGTTGTGTCCTAGCTTTGACCGTGATATATAATAATAATGTAAATGGCATAAGCTCTCCTGATGAGCACTATCTGCTCTTAGAACAAATGCCGGAAAGAAAATATTGTTTAAATTAAAAAAAAGTAGTTACGCTAGTATCTAATGTTCACCCTGTTAAATTCTGCATTCGAGCTTACAAGTGCTTTGAACAACTGGGTGCCTAATGTGCAAATCCTAGGGCTAAACATTCTAGACTGCACACCTTATGTTTACTGAACAGACGTGACGTGAGTAACTAACGACTGAAACTTAATCAATGCAAATAATAAAAAAATGGAAAATAAACAACAACAACAAAACCCACACACATCACGCACAGATTTGAAAATACCAGTCATAATCTTCCGTATTGGATCCTTTAGGGATCTGACGCGATGAACCATAACTTACCGGTAGCTTCGCAGTGTGCCGATCATTCCTAACTCATAGAAAATTAGAAAATCACCGTTTGTAAATGTTCTTCAAAAGGTCCCATTATTGATGAAATTCTGAAGATATGAATGATCATAGCAGTTATGAACACTACTTCAATGTTTATCACTCACGAACCAACAAAATAACCAGCTCCCAGTTGGCTTGTTAGCTCAGTTGGTAGAGCCCTGCACCGGTATCGCAGATGTCATGGGTTCGACTCCCGTACAAGCCTGATTTGCTTTTCAGGCTTTGTTTTCACTACTTATCAAGTGGTGTCCATAACTGCGATGATCATTCAGACCTTCTTTCTTTAATCCGCCCGCAGTACAAACATATGATTTTCATATATTCATTGTCACATGATAAAATTCTGTTCGGCAGGTTCCAGTTACTATTGAGAATAAATAGCCCTTCATAGCCTACCGATGAAATGTTGTCTTATTGTTGCTATGTAATTGTTTAGTTGATACTTTTATTGCTGCAGTAGCGTTTGGTTTGTCGATCGCTTCTGTGTTCTCGACAGGCAGTTTGGATAGTGCTCATTTCCAAGGTTCATCCCAGTGCAGTAAATTAAGGGTCTAATAAGAGATAAATCAGGGATATACTTATATATACAGGGAATCAGGATATACTTCGGCATAAAAAATCCTTTTAGCATCAAGAGATTGGTGGCCTTACGCAACACCTCTCAATTATCCACTGACTAGCCCCTTATCCCCTGATCTTGAGCTGAACGTAAAGAATGGAATATACCTGCTTCAGATATAAAAAAGTGTCTGACTTGGTCTTGTTTTATTAAAGTAGCGCGGGCCCCTTCTAACGTGTTTAACACAAATTTCTCCTTCACAGGAAAGATTATTTGAAGATTACTGATGAGAACGGCCAGTCATTTGGTGTGTACTGTGGACTGAAGACTGAGGAAACTGTTGAAGTAACTGGAGAGTATGCAGTGATAATATTCCACTCTGACGGGTATAAAGAAGGAAAAGGATTTCGGATGCTTTTCCGTATCAAGGAGAGCGGATCAAGTTCAACAAAAATAGGTAGGAAAATGGCAGATAGTAAATAAATTGATGTGACTGTACTTTTCTTTTTGAAGCAAAACGCTTTTTAATAAAGAGGTCCATAAGAATTACAAGGAATTGTCGTTGCTATCAATAATAATTAATCGAGGAAAGCTTCAAACCCTCGGTGACGGGCAAAAAGAACTAATTATTCTTGTTCAAGCAGGCCTAGATAGCAGAATATCTGTTACCAATACACTTGCGAGTCCTGCATCTCCGATGCATAAAATGTGCCAACGGAGTCATAAATGACTTATGACTGAGTCCAACTGGTATAGCTGTTTGGTCTACGTGTACCAGAAAATCTCTTCAAACTGTGCACTCCTCGTGAAAGACTACTCCTCGAAACCGATACACCTTGTTGTACTCGGTGGATTGAACAAGCTCTTTGCTCCTTTCAAAGATCGTGATTCTCAAACACTGACTCGGTTGATACAATTTAAAAACCATCTTTTGAAAAACTTATATCACACGTGACCATGCACATGGATCATGATGTTGATGTCGCACTAGCTTGAGGTAAATCCAAAAATAATGGAGAATTCACGTTGTTCCGGTCATTTCAGATATTGCAGACTGATGTGAAAACACAAACTCACTGATATCTCCGACCATCTGGGATGGTCGAAGATAAATCGGAAAAACTGATTGCAAACTTGCCGGCAAACTTGCCGACAAACTTGCCAGAAAATAGAACACCTCACTCCAAGAGTACGGGAAACTACGTCCTATCATCCTTCAACACTTCTGGACTGGACTTCAGAATTTTATGTTTTGGTTAGACTTTGGGTTGTTAGTCTTTTCATAGGGATGTCTTGGCAAACGCATACAGCGTCTAGGAAATACAGTAAAATACTGTAGTACTATACATGTAGCAAAAGACGTTTCCCGCTGAGACTAATAGAAGACCCTGGTCCTGGAATACTTGTTTAGTTAAACCCTATTCTGCCGAGCTTGTTTTTTTTCTTTGTTTGTTGTCTCTGTTTATTTTTGAGGGGGCATTTCGTGCATCTCACCCACCTCATGCAGCTTTAAACCTAAAAAATTAATACGATTAAAGCTTTGAAAGTTAAACCCCGCAGGTATAAATCACATCCAAAACTGTCTTCCAGGAATTACGTCATCGTTTCCGTAACGCCGCCATCTGATCTGGCATCTCAGATTTTCCATAATCTCTCAATGAAACCTTCTCAAATTGAAAGTCATATCAACAGTGGTATTGGACAAAAGCAAATGAATTAAGTACAAATTCAAATATCGCGAAAAAGAAACTCAATTCTTTTGTTAAAAATAATAAAATAGCATTGCTGCGAAAGTGTATTCGTCGAAGCGATGAAAGTACTACTCAGCATCATTTTTTAACAGGAAGAAGCCTCATTTGCATATACTCTCAACACACCAATTTGCATATGCGACTAGAAAACTAGACTAAAAACTAGTTTTGTAGTCGCATATACAAATTGGTGTGTTGAGAGTATATGCAAATGAGGCTTCTTCCTGTTAAAAATGAAAATAAAATAGCAAATTTAAAAAAAGACAGTCAAAATCCGGTTGCCGTGGAGACAGCCTGACGGAAACACTCAAATATAACATAATGCTGTTACTAGATACGTTTTAGTTGAACACGTTTAATTTGGTGCTGTCTCCTCAAATATTAAAAGCAAAATGGTGAAAATACCCCAGCTTGGTAGTCTGTTGAAATTAAGGGGTATGACGCATGGCATTTTATTTATTTGGGATGGCCTATAAGCGATTAATTAAAAGTACATGCGCCAACTACAGTCGAACCTCCCTTTGCGACTACCTTTTGCAAGCGACTGCCTTCCGTAAACAACTACTTTTCCAAAATACCAAACTTTCCCTGTCAAATGACCGTCCAAAATACCAGACTTTCCCTGTCAAATGACTGTAAATGGGACCTCTGGAAGGCGACTGCCTCTCCTAAGCGACCGTGGCCACTTTTGCAGCTGACGGTTTGAAAATTTCTATTGTTTTTAACCTTCCGTAATCGACCACTTGTCGCTTAATCCTTCTCTCCAGAGGCGCAAATATTGTAAGTCGTCCCACTTTCGCGCTCTTGGCCAACACCAGAGGCTTAAATGTCGCAAATGGGATATGTTTCTCGATATAGACACACGTTCGCTCTACTGAAACAAACAAGCAGATTGAATTTGTCATAAGGAGAAAAATACTTTTATATCGATAGTAAGTGCTTGACTCTATCAGTTAATCAAATTTGTGGTCGTGAAAGAAACCACCTAAAAGCCTTATAGCTATCAGTAAACTTACTATTTTACACCGACAATTGGTCAACAGCCAAAACATACATGAAATCGAAGCGACATATAGATCAGTCCCCGGTTGTTCAAACAACGGACAAGTCGCTTTGGGGCGGCTAAAAACTTATCCACTTGCGGCATTCCGGTTGTTGGAAGCTTGCTAGGATAACGTTATCCAGCCGCTATCTAGTGGACAAAGTTAGCCACATCAAGCTAAGTCGTATAACTTTTTATGCACTGGAAAAAAACTTGAAAAACAGATATGACTGTTCGAATAATCAACCATTTAGTTACACACTAAGTACCAAATAACTAACGAACTGAATAAAGGGGATTAGTTTCTAAAGAAACTGTGGTGCTGCGTCGGTGGGGGAGTGAAACACGAAAATTTGGTTTATCAACGGAGTTGATAATGTAAATTGACCACCGTACTAACGGCTAACGATCGAAACGTCAGCTAATCGAATCCCCGTACGGTGGTCAATTTACATTATCAACTCCTTTGATAAACCAAATTTTCGTAACTAACGAACTACCTGGAAAACCAACAGTTGAATACTCGTAGTCAAACGCAACATAACATACTTGCGGACCGCCGAGGAGACGGAATTGCTTTATCTGTGGCGTAAATAGATACGTACTTGATGTTTTTATCATTTTAATTTATAATCGTTCATCAATTTAAATTGGTATGATAGTAATACAAATAAAACCGTAAGTTTCAGGGCAAGTCGTCGAGCGATTTAACCCTCGGAGGTACAAGCAAACTCATACCCCCACCGTGGTAAAGGGGGGAGCAGTTGGAACCCCTTGCGGTTTCGTTACGTTACGGTATAATAATAATATATAATAATCACTTTATTTAAGTCTCAAATCTATCTAGCTGAGCACAGATGCTCTACTAATTGGGGAGACTAAATCAAATCAACTCCAAATAAATCAAATCAAATCAAATGTTGGTTTTTTGAAAAGTTTTTATCTTTAATAGATAGCCCGTTATTTGGTCTACAAGATGATGTTAATATTGTGGAATACATATGCAGATAGCGCTGCTGGGGATTAGTGACGTCATCCAATATGGCGGACCTTTTTAGATTTTCACTATAATTTCTTTTTTTCCCCGAAAATTTAAACTTTCACCCAGAAAATACAATTTTTGACAGCTTAGTATCATTACTCTCGTCAACTACTTCTCGTTCAGAATATGGCTTAATATGGCTTAATGAATTTAAAATTTCAGCTCTTTCCGGTAAACCACACCTCAATTTTTATTTAATATCTTATGATATCTATGAGCCGAAATTCACAGCGAATATGTCTTAAAGATAAAAGAATCGCTACTGAAATGGAGAGGTACCCAGTGAAAATTCTTTTGAAATATCCAAAACTCCGAGATCACCCCCCACCCCCGCCCCCTTTGTACGTCCAGGGGTTAAGCTTACTTTTTAAACTATTTCAATTTAAAGCAATAAAAACCAACCTTTTGTAGTGTCATTTCCAACATATCCATCGGTTAATTTGTTGTTCAAAGGCAAAGAATAATTCTCCGACAGGGGAGTTTATACCTAATGGTTCCATATCAAACTCTTTCCCCACTGAGACGGACATTTGGTTTTTCTACTCCACAGGCATGCGCGGTTGACTAAATTCGTGACTGTGTATGTCAGAGGGAAAGACTGATACGGGTTGGGAAAAATCGTAAGAGATTTCGGGAGGAATTAATTCTAATACCAACAGTTGAAGAGAACCTCCACTCTTACAACAGATTGACGCTAAATTGTAGCAGAAACCCATAAGGGTTGAAACGTGTAACGCACTCTCACAATTTCCGAATATTCAGTGCTAATTACCATATTTGGAAACCTCTCGCTCCAGTCAGGCTTTGCCGTGAGTAAAGAGTAGTCGCAGAGGTTTCTGCCAGTTGTTCTCAATAACCTTTTGCACCTCCTCAAATTTTTCCACCTCCGTTTTTCCTCCGAGCGTTTCACCAAACTTTTTCACTCTAGTTTTGGACAGCTTTTTTGGACTTTTCTGTTTTCCTTTTCGTCTCACCGACGTGTCCGCCAGTTTTAATTTCGCGCGGGAACATTGGTGGTATTGCGTCACGGTGTTCTTGCGAACTGATTGGCTGAATGTTTCTCTCGATGTTCCAAATATGGTACTTAAGCAAATTGAATATTCGGAAGCTTGTTTGCATGCACACAAAGGGCAGTTACACGTTTCAACCCTTATGGGTTTCTGATTTTAGGCACTAAATACAAGATTTCAAATTTTGTTTTAAACTGTGGAGATAACAAGATGGATATCGTCATCACCTATTTTCGCATTTACATTTCCCGGACGCAGCAATTTTGGATTTGATGACGTTTAATGGTTGCCCCATTGTTTAACACAAAGGATTTTCTGCTTCATTTGCTTCCTGACAATACTGCAACCATTGCAAGTCATCAAATCCAAAATGGCCGCCCCCGGGAAATTTGAAAGCGAAAATAGGCGATAATGATATGATAGGCGATAATGATATGATGATGCGCGATCATCGCCGAAAGGAAGGGTTTTTCAAAAATATATTGCCACGATATTTCATCGATGAATATTACAAGCCACTTCAGGGCTACTCGAGGCGGGCCCTTGAATCTTAATGCACGGAAATGACGCCACTGGAAGATTCCTCAGCGATACTCTTATTGGTTGTATGGCAAAGCCGCACTTAAAACGCCTACTGTGAAAGGAAAATAACGAAAGACATCGTTTAATTTCAGATGCAAGGTATTACGCGGGAAACAATCGGAATAAGCTTACTCAAAGAACCCTCGGGCAAAATTTAATGTTTTCTTCAATAAATTCTGCTTACCATTGGTATACATCACACAGTTGTGATTCATTAACGTATGAAGATCGGGTGCTAGTCCATGACACACGGGGCATTCGTATAAAACTATTCGAGGTGACCGAAGAAGGAGCCGCCATCTTACCAAAGATGTGGCCGTGAAAGACCTGGAACTGGTGAAACCTTGTGAAACTCGTAAATGGAACACGCATTTTCCATCGGAAAGTTTCCAACGGGAAAACAGGACTACCTTTTCAGAAGTTCCGTTTATTTCGGAAATTTTCCATTGGAACAAACCAAAAACATGTGTTCCATTTACATCCCAACCGGAATTTCCGGAATTTCTTGGTAAATGGAAAACGCCCTGTGTTTCTTATTCCCGCCTCGTTTCCGTGATACGGAAATCTGAAAGTCTAAACTGTGCGCGTGGATCCTTTCCGTCACGTATCCTAAGCGGAAATGTCACGCCATGTTTCCGCGATATTTCAGGCCCGGCCACGGGTTTTGGGTATACGGTATCTAGGGCCATTTTAATTCAGGTATATGGTATTTTTTATGTTACAATTCGGGTATAAAGTATCTGGTTTTTCCTGAATTTTAGGTATTTGGTATACAGACAAGAATTAAATACATATATATATTTTTTCAGTTTTTAATGACTCTGATGCTGTAGTTATAGAAACGCGAGGCGACCTTCATATCTTGTATCAGTGTTTCAAAAGAAGGGGCTTAGATTAGCCTGCGCGACTCCCACTTGCGTGTGTGTAGCCTTTGAATGCTATAGGTTTGCTGCAACGAGTATATCTTTCAGGATACGCCACTTTTTGTATGATATTTGAGACGGTTCCTTAAATATTTACCTGAGCGTCGGTTATTTTCCTGTAAAATCCCATTTGCTCATAAGGATTTGTTTTTAGTTTGTCAGTGATAGATGATATTGTGTTACAAACAGCGGGTTGTTGAGACTCTAGTGACATCAGTGTTTGCGTACTTTTGATCTCTTACCACTTTTGATTTCCAATGTTAAACGATCGGTTTCGTGATAATGAAAACGAGTTAGACCCATGAGGAACTCTTGCTCCGCAGTTTTGCGGATGCGCTTACTGTCAGTCACTTGAACTAAGTGTCCGCTCTAATGCGAGCTTTTGTTGTATACTTCGATGATTCTGGGCAAGTTCCTCTTTCCGTATGTCTATTGAGTGCCTTTATTGCCTTCTTGTCAGTTGCCGATTGCTGAGAAATGATAGAGATGAGTTCTCGGTATCATTAAAAAAAAACGCGTTTTGTCTGAGGTTTTATACTTGTTGGAAGGATCAAGCTACATGATCGGCTTGTTGGCCGATCACATGTAGCTACGATTTCGATCCTTTCACAAAACCAGTGGCATCTTACTACCTTCAGCTTACTTTAGGGGACGTTTACAAAGCTACCCAAGCCATTAACTAGTTGCTTACCTAAGAAACAATCTCCGTCAGTGGGTAATACAGTATGGCAAGAGCCGTCAGACAGAATGCCGCAAAGAATTTTTCAACTAAAGACATGCCAGGTACCTTGCCGTTTAATCTGTACGTGTCTGCACCCCTGGAGCAACATTCGGTTGACTTTGACGTGCTCCTCAATGAAGATACCCCTCAACAACAAAGTACCAGCACGACGCCGGCGTAACATTGTCCCTGCCCAGTCTATGTATGTTCTCGTTTCACGAAAATACAGACCACGTTCTGCACCAACCAGTCCACTGTACATGACGAAACTATTAGAGGATGTGGTTGACGACGAAGAGAGTGCTTGTTATGTTAAGACTGTCTGTAACACCCAGGATATTAGAGAGATTAAGCATGACGTTATGTCAAACTTTTGCCGTCTGTCTTCAGCTGTCTGTACAGCAGTGTGAAAATATTTTTATTTGCGGTGAATAGTAGGAGACATTTGTCCATTTTTGTGTGATTTATTTAAGGATTACAAGAACAGAATAAAAAATCAGAGTTTGCTGTTTGCCGTCTACCGTAAACGTCATGCTTAAACTCTCTACTGTCGATCCTTTATCGTTCTTCACGTCAGGAGAAGACCTCGTCATCCCAAAAAGGGAAATAAAGGGGGTTGTCAGCAACATTACAGTTGCTGACAATGAAACCCTTGAAATATACGAAGGGGAACATGACCTGCTCCTGGTCTTGTCATTGACCGCGCAGGGGGCAGGGCTCCCCCACTTTTTGTGGAAAAATAATAAATTAAGTAAAAGACATATCCCAAAAAAAGTACTTTCACGGGATAATAGTGCTTGGTTAAAGATGGCGGACCTCGTGGGAAAACATCCAAATTTGTGACTGGCTCCTTTCGATCCTGTCTGATGGAATAAATTTTAAAACCGCCATTTTTACTATTAATACACTTAGTTGTATACTTCTGTTGGTGATTAAAATGGGTTGACAGAGAATTTAAATCAAGACTCCCCTGCAAATGGGAGACACAATAAAATAGCTCAGTCTCATGCATATATATTACAACAAGTGTATTAGCAGATGAAAACTTGGAGTGGGTTCTTTCCCGTACGAAAATGTCTGACCTGACAGTAACCTAATTTTGGCCTGATTTTTCAGGCTAACAAAGACCAAATTTCCATAGCCCCCTAACTTTAACCTTTTTAAGCCTCGTGTTAACCTTAAAAAGGGACCTTAGCTTTTTTAGGCTTGGAGCCTGACATTTTTTAGGCTCGCTGGGACGGCACGGCGAAGCGCAAATATGGCCTGAAAATGGTTATCTTTAAGGCTTACAGCGCAATTTAGTAACTTTTAAAAAGAAGGTTTGTTAGGCTTAAAAAACGGGCTGGTAAACATGTACGATGGGGCTATTGTTGACGAACACCAAATGAAGCCAAATTATAAATTACAGGAATCGCTGCATGAAGGCCAACATCTTTGTATAACAAAACACTGGTATAGACCTTTTTCATAATGGCGGACGATTTTAATTATTCTTTTTTATATGTGTTAATTAGCCCTACTAACCTAACTTTAATCAAAAAATTCTATTGAATTTTTCACATGCTGACGAGGCTAGTAGGGCTCATTATCATAAGAATAAAAGAATAATTTGTCGGGCACCATTATGAAAAGGGTCTATACGCATTGTAAGCTTTTTTTATTTAATATTGTGAGCTTATTAGTACAGCTATTATAAAATTACGCTAAACTGTCAACCATGGTATAGAAACATTTGCCCAGTCGATCGGTACCTGCTGTAGGGGTCTGAGTTTTCTAGGTCTTGTGCTCCAATGAAAGAGCCGATTATAAAACAATGTTGTTACCTTGCGATAAATGTAGGGTGTAACATTTCAGTGCATTGAACGACGAAAATTCATCTTACCCACGTTTATTTTGCTTTTGAAATTGTATACTTTTCAAGGGGGTGTGACTTTTCCAGATTGGAGAGGGGGGGGGGGGGGGTGGGTCTGAGTTTTCTAGGTCTGAGGTCTGAGTTTTCTAGGTCTGAGTTTTTTAGACACCCGCTGATGAGTGTGCTTTTAACTGCGAAACTAACGGAATGAGAATCTTTCTATCATGAAAGAACCCATTTGTTTGATCCCAGTTATTTTGAGGACCAAACAAATGTCAGGCTTTGTAAGGCCATGCAATAATTAGGCTACCTTCACATAGCTAAACAGCACTAAATCCCACTGAAGAAAATTATGCGATGTTAGGGTAAATTGAAGCTTTTGTTTGGTTTTTGTAAGGCCACAATTCACTAAATCAGGTTTAATTTAGGCCTGAATAAGGCGTTGTCAGGCCAGACTTTTTCGTGCAGGTTAAACCGGTAAAAAAGACTTATGGTTGAGCGTTCTCAAAGTCTTTTGCGTGCCAAACAGACAAGGGATTTCTAAAGCCAAAGTCCTGTTCTTAGTGATGACTTAAATCAGTTTACAACTGCAAAAACTTGAATACTCTGCTTTCCATTGATCTCCAAACTGCGAAAAATAAAATAGTAAATAATTTCAGGTCTCATCATTCTGGGGTTTATAACTCCATTGTCATTAGACAAAGACGCAGTAATGTAAGCATATCAGTGGGTAAAGTCTAGTGCCTGCTGAGGAACCGTACCTCTGACCACAAACTGACAAAGACTTGTACTTCGATCTTGCAAAGAGAAGACAGATTCAGATACAGTTCTGTCAGTTCTGGATACATGGTCATGTACAGTGTACTCACGGTGCAGTGTGCTCAGTTCATGAAGTGGTCAAGACTTCACAGTTTGTACGAGCTCTTAAAACAAATTGACGCCAAATCTGGAAATAAGGATATGCCTTCCACGGAAGGGAGTGTCTGCAAGAGGGCATCATAAGTTGTGGCGGTAAGACAGTCTCTCCAGAAATCCCTTTGGTTTCGTCAATCTGTGCTTTGAGTTTAATTAAGAAGAATTTACATGTAATTCTCTGGAAGATTTTACTGCATATTTGCTGCAATACCTGAAGTCAGAAGCCTGTTCATGATTTGTATTTCTACAGTCTTATTGTTTGTATGGTAGGAGCCCAGAATACCATCAGTATAATGTTCAAAGCTAAAAGTCCGAAAATGCTGCCATTGCAGTAATTAGTTCTCCACGCAGTCTTTCAGGTATAGGTAAAGATGTATACTTGGTGTTATTACCAATTCGCCATTTATAATGGTTTCATATTCCCTAACGAAACGCAAAAGTTTGCAATTTGCAACCATTATGTCTGTTTTTGTAATACAGGGTTTACAAAGGCTCACTAGAACAAAAGATCGCCTATCCTTTCTTGAGTCTTCTCCAAACCTGCCTTTGAGATTATGTCCTTCTCAATCCATTTATAGAAGACTTTTTACATGGTTGTTCCAAGGAACAAATTATGCGTTGGGACAATGGCACCCATCTCAACGCTGGTGTAATATTCTCAGATGTACGCATTCTCAGACGTGCAGTTCTTCACTCGGTAGGCATCTCTTCGATGCTACTCTCGAGATCTGTTTGGCCATTCATCTCGGTTATCAAAACCACTATACGGTAGTTCATTTTCTCTAACAAACCAGCTGGAAACTTCTTGTAAAAATGAGAGCAGCCTCTCTTCACATTGTGACCAAGGACTCCACATAATTTCCGCGCTGCTGGAATATCTGAAGTAAAGCACAACACAGCTGCCTGACTAATTACTACTTCTGTAAGATTAGATGGACATTTATAGGTGTTCACTTCAACCCTCTTCCGTAGAGCATTCAGTTCGTCAACAGCAGGGTCAAGAAGGTGATTCAGAGATTTTGGCTCATGTTTGAAGGCAGCGATAATGCCAACTAGTATTGTCTTGGTAAATTCATCAACACAATGTAAATTACGTCAACAGAAAATCAATTTAGATATTTCATCATAAGGGCACATTTATGGTCAAGGAAGGTCAATAAAGGTTAATTGCTGCCTTTGCAAATGCCAAACTGTTTCCAAATTACCCCATCATAAGCACCAGCATACATTTGACCATCTTCATTTCTGCTCGTCCAGTTTTTACACTACTGTTCTGCATGTTAGCGTTTAAGCAATGTTTCTGAAAATCAATGATACTCTTACATGACAATATAAGTCTTGATAGCATATAATTTGGTGTTTCCATTCCTCAGCACAACCTTCTGTGCAAAGTGGTAAGTGTAAACTTTTTTGGTGGTTTTGCTCAAGGAAAGGACAGTCATTGTTGACAACAATTTCGATTCATCCATCTGGTACAGTTTATAGTGCATTTTGGGCGAACCAATTTACTAAAGAAAATGATGCCCATCAATTTTCACAAAATTTCTTGCAGAGTATATTGGTCTCCAGAACTAAATAGTACTGAGTACTCCTTAATCAGTTGACCAATGCAAAATAATAATTGCTGAAAAAATTCAGCAGCAGTTCAATAGCATTGTCACTTACATGTGCATACACGTGGTTCTTGTGCTGCCAGACTAAACAAAAATGTGAGCCAATTCAAAATGACTAGAAAACGCTGCTGATTTGTATCAGGTGAAGAAACCTCAGGGGCAATTAACTTCTTCTGATGCGGTAAATCCTTCAAGTCGCTAGGTTTAGGGTCCTAGTAGTCTGTACCTTCATCGTTAGAAAAGATACAGTACTTTATCATCAGAGCTGTTGGGAGGAGGCTCATCAGAGTCCAATTGTATCTTTAGCTGAAAATAAAAATCACATAAAGAAGCTATAAAGAAGATATAAAATGTCATGAAATAAATTAACTACCTAAAGATATTTTTTTTTAGTTTTATATACATGTATATTCAGTCCTCGTTATATCCATTTAGCTGAGGTGTAAAGATTACTGTTCTTTGGTAAGGAAACTAATCCCTAATTTCAGTCTATAGATGCTACATGTGTCCAGCACTTCAACCACATGAAGAACTCAAACTGACAAAATAGAACTGGAATTTGCTGCAAGATTTTAGTTTCTGGGAAATGATATAAACTTTAAATATCAAACAAAAGATCCAATCTAATGTAAGCATAAATAGAGGAATAAAGACCTAAGTATACTAGGCTGGTACAATAGCTTTTGCTTGGTTTGCACCCTTACAATGTGTGATATATATAATCATTTTAACCCTATAGACTGCAGACTTGAAAGCAATAGCCTAAAATGATCGACTTACAACCAGCTCAGTAAATGAACTGAAGTGTGCTAGTTTGAGGATAAAACAGTATTATTTCACTGCTGCTGTATGTGGCTAATTGATTTATATTCCCGTTGATTTCTGCTTTTCAAGGTCCATTGTCATGAGCAACATTTGCTGCTCAAAATTCACCAATTACACATTGAATACTGAGAAAATGAAAACAATCTACCATTTATTATTTCATAATAATTTATTGTTGTAAAATTGTCAAGATTCTGTTTGTACATGTATGTCAGAGTTTGCCTTGAAGTCTAGGAAGCATTACCTAAGAATCTGATTCATGAATAGCACATATGGAAATCATTTTTGTAAAGCGAAGAGAGAAACATTGGACGCGATCAGTGAAGATTGACTGTAATAGGGCTTTACGCTTGGTAAAAGCCAAAAGATTAAAAAAACGGTCATGCTTTTATTTTACGTGTATTTGCAAACTGAAAGACAATGGGTAAATTTGGGATTCCACTGATTTAAGCCAGGGAGATGTGTACCTGTCTTAAATCAAGTATGAACACGACAGCATGCATGATGTAAAAGTACAATAAAGATCAATCAGGCAAGCTCACACGGATGAAAGAAGATTAAAAGAAGGTTGCACAGCAACCTGCAGTTAACCAAGATAAGACATTAATTAAAAAGACTTCATGTTTCTTACCGCTTCTATAATAAATAAAAGTTGGAGTACTACATGTATGTCACAGTTACGCAGCACGTACTGCTCATCTTTAACACTGCTGCAATTTAAAGTGTTCTTAAAATTTTCGGTTTTTGAAGCAGTGACTTTTTTTCAACATAAAACAACCTCTTTTATTTGATATAATACCTGGAAAGGAAATTTATCATGCCCAAAAGTCCAACAATGGAAAGCAAGGGACTCATACAGGCTTTCCTACACCAATTGGCTTCGCATGAGACATTTCAAGTTTCCTAGGGTAAGTTTTGGAGGTAAATATTGCTGAAACAAATATTTTATGTTCAATGTTTTAAAATCATAACATGTTGCCACTTTTTTACAGTCTTTTGCTGTCAAACTAAAAACAAAAACAAATAGAACACTCAACACAAAATTGCAGTATTACAGCATGTGCAGATCGATAAATTGTTTACCAAAGGAATCAATTTCAGCTGAAAGCTGTCGTAGAAATTCTCCAAAATCAGAAGAATTTTGTTCTTTCCTAAAAATATGATCACTCTTAAGGGGTTAAGAGGGAAATGGAACTTAGAAAAGGGAGGGGGGTTGCCAATTATGGAATTTTGGGAACATGGGAGAGGTTCGGTGGGTAATTGAAATTTGGGAATTTTCAAAGGCAAGCAGGGGGCTGGGTTACAACATTGAAGCCACTCACAGTAAGGAATTTGCATATTTTCTGGAATTACATTTGATTACATTTCGGATTTTTCGTCTCACATGAAAATATAGATTGGACATGGTCTGGTCACGTCTGTTTGCCAACTGCTATTCTGTAACAAAAAAAGTTGCCTCAAGTGACCAAACAGAACCATACCTTTTGATTAGTACAGTAAGACTGACATCCACTGCCAACAACTAAGGAAAGCACGAAAAAAACAAACAAACAAACAAACACAAAACAAATCTCCATCTTGTTTGTCACTAAAACTTACTCCATTTCTCCATTTTTGGGTAACTGTCTGGAATTTGAATTTGATCACTGTTTATCAGCTCCAGTTTTGATTTTCAAAGTCAGATTAAAATTGTTATGTTTGAGGACTTTCTTAAAGTAAAGTATTCCCTGGAGAACCATTAATTTTATTCAGACCGAGCAGCAAAAATCTTTCGAAATGCCTAAACAGTTCTTGGCCATTACTCCTGATAATCCTTTCATAGGCTCTCTGCATATTTAAGCTACTGCTTGAAGATGAAACAATTCGACAAGTTGAGACTGAGTGGTTCAGTACTAGTCCATCAATCACATACATGTACATGTATGTTCAAACTTTCATGACCATTATTTTCTCTGTTATTTACTTCATTAAATGAAACCATCAACATGATTCCATGTTCCTTTTACAGTCTTGCTTATGTTTACCTGTGACAATCTCTTTCTTATTAAGGGCATCAGTTATACGCCACGTGATGGGGAAGGTCGAGGAAAGGGGGAAGTGATTTTAAGAAAAGTTGAGAAAAATCGAAACATGAAGATTTTAAGGTGATTGAAAATTAAATTTGCAGTCTACCCCCGACCTAACATGGACCTGCCTTGTAGTAGATTGTCTCGGTGTATGTATTTCTTCTTTACCCTTTTTAATTTACATGTATATGTCATTAAAAAATCTCAGGTACATGTACTGTTCATATCTCTCCCTTAATGCATTCATATCAATTTCCAAATGTGTACCCGAAACAATCCCAGGAGGATCCTGTGCAGCTAGCTTAAAGGATGAATTCACATGTTCATCTGGATTTAAAACCACAGTCATTATGTATTTATTACAAATAAATCATGACTGTGGTTTTAAATAGGATAGGAATTGGTACTATAAGTAAAAATAACAACAAAGCCAAAATCATACAAATCTTGAACCACTCCCGGTACCCATTTTTGACTGAAAACAATTAAAATTTGTAAGTGCTTAAATTATGTGATCTACATGACATCCCGCTCAGTGACCTCACTAAGCAAGTCAACCACGTTTATTACAGTTCCATTACAGGTTACAAATTCTAGCGTGTAAGTATGCAAGTGTGAAATTGTGTTGTTTGTTACATGCAGCATTAGTTTTTCAATGTAATACCGTGTAGCAGTCACGCAATCCTAGAAATTGTCTAAAGTATTGAAAATAACAAACATTTATTTTGTCCGATTCAAACAAGTTTTGACTCATTCATGCAAGCATACATGTACTGTAAGTCAAATACTTTTCCAATGAAATAGGCATTTTAAACAAAACTGGACCATTATTTTTTTTGGCTTCCATTCACGCAAATAATTATGTTTTCTAAATTTTCAATGTGGTAATATAGAAACGATAACAACGTTCCGATAGAGCGCTTCTCAATTGAGTGTCGTAAAACCAAAACCAAAGCAATTACTACAGCCAATCACAACAGAAGTAAGCAATGAAATGAGCCAATCAGAATACGAAGCAATTACATGTAGACGGCGTAAGGCGCGGGAAAATACGCGCGTGCAAATCACAATTGGTTTTGGTTTTGCTTCTCATTGGTTGAGAAAGTGGCGAGAGTTTTCCTGGCCAATTACAGAACGAAGCAATGCAAAACCAAAGCAAAACAATAATTACTTTCGACACTCAATTGAAAACCGCTCTATTTAAAGTAAGTAATTTGTATGCATGAATGGCCATAGAAACTGACATGATGTAAACCTAAGCCTGATTTTTCAATGGTTTTATCGAGTAACATATGAGTTCACCTTCGCTTGTACTTGAATGACTTGGGCTGGATCCGAGAACATCTGCAGGTGCAGATGGCACGAGATAGCCTGCCCGTATTTTGTGAGGCGAGCGCATTCGTGTTTTTCTTTGATTTGTGAAACCGAGGAGTATTGGGGAGAGTAAAACTTAAAGATTATGAGGATGGGTGTCGGGATGGGTATTAGGGTGAAAAAGTGTAGTGGGTGTGGGGGAGGAAAAGCTGTACACAATTTATGTTACACCTGTAAGCTCCTAGTAATAGCTTGTTGTTTCTTTATAAAACACTCACCATTTTAGTTCCTACGCGGCTACTGTCACAAATAAATAGCATACGACAGGCAATACGCAAAGGGAGTAGCAGGCTTTTCTGCTATTCCGCAGTAGTGGATCGGAGCCTTAAATCTTGTCTACAAACAACTACATACTTTGAGAAAAAATTTCAGTTGTGAATTTATTTTTCATTAAAAAAAAGTAAATAAAGCAAAATAGATGACGCGTGCTTCGTTTCGGCTTAGTTAATCGAGCTCTCGCTAATCGAACTCGATCCATGGATTCCATTTAGTTTCATTTTTAGGAGAAATCGATCAACTAATTTTATACAGGTTTCATTATTAAAGCATTCAGTCTAACTTAATCCGAACAAAAGCATTCTAAATTGAACCCCATAGTTGTGCTCCATTCCCGCGGCTGTTGAGCGCTAAATCATGTCTTCACTACAAGTTGTTGCCTGCATTTGTTTTGTTAAAGTTTGTATTTCAAATTCTGTGCTCGCTTTTTTTTTTCGCTCTTCGAGTAATTCTAAGAGTCTGAAAACGAGACAATTGAGGGAGTCTTTCCCACCCGAAGTAGAATTCAAGTTAGTGTAGGTGCGATAATTCTCAATAACACGTCTTTTGATGCAAAAATATGAATTCATACGAATCAAATACGCCGATTTTTTAACCGTGGGAGTCACAATTTACTGCATTAAAAAATTCAGAGCTCGACTTCCAGTGGACGTATAAAAACAATTCGAAGTTCTGCTTAAAGCTTGAAATGTGCACTTTACAGGAAAAATACTATTGTTCACGCGAAACACAGTTTGGATTGAAAAAAACACGCCGACGATGGGTAGGTAGCAAAACTATGTCCCATTGTTCTTGGGGGGCGGAGTTTTTGCATGTTCCAAAGTCTTTTGGGGGCTTGGGGATCTTAGGCCAAGTGATTTCGCAGCGCATTTTCATGTTTACGGAACAGCTTCTGGAAATCATAGTTGTGATAAAACTTTCACGCTTCGTATTAATTCCATCTCTAGTTTAGATTTAAGGCTTACTTTTCCCGGGCAAACCTAAGCAAAGGAATCCTGAATTGAGGAAGAAAACCATCTTGAATGTTAAAGAGGTGCTTTTCCCATACAAAAAGAAGCGAAAAACCCGAATTTTAGAAGCTTATTTGATACTATTATTCCAAGGCCGAGAAAGGTTTAAATTGTCTCAAATGATTCCTTAACATCTCTACTCAAGAAGCCCGGGTAAACCTAACCGCTAAAGTGGGTTATGTATACTGTGTTTAAGCATTTCGCCCAATTTTCTATGTATTTAAAGGCTTTTGTCTAACGATGCCTTTTTAAATTTCGCGCTTCGAGCCTAAATAAGGTCCTGGATGTGTCGCACCATTCTGCGCGATGTATGTTATTAGAAATAAAATACAAACAGCGGACATAAACATGGTTAACCAACGCATTTTATATAGACTCGACGTTTCGTGTGCTAGGCAACATACATTTTCAAAAGTAAAAACAAGCAAGGCTGGTTACACGGCGAGGATTATAAATATATATAAACCAATATTTCGGGAGGCACAGCCGTTTTCTAGTTTACAATTTTATAGCTGGTTAGATCTATTACAGGATCCGTCTCTTCTATTTTGCAACGGTGGTCCTTGCTAAAGTATTCCACTTATTTTCAAAAGTGACCGTTACAGTTTTTAAAAACTATTTATATACTTTTAATATAGGGGTCTGGAACCGAGATTAAGAAAAACTATGAGCACTTACCATTTGAGTGGAATTTTCGGTGGATTTTTTTGAACAAATGGAACTGGACTAATTTTCCTCCAAGGAAACGGAACGGACTGAACCGTATCATTTCATCCGAAGTTTCAGATGCCAGTGTGGGCCGGGGTCTGGGTATTAACAATAAACAAAGGAGTTTCACCATGAGGAGCCTGGCACTGGTAATTGTGGTCAAATGGTACAGAAATTTCCAGGAATAACGGTAAAAGCGACAAAAAGGTAATACTTCAAAAAGTATTACTGGTTATTTACCATTTACATGGGAAAACCGGTTGGTCGACGGTTGCAGTAAATGGTACGCATAAAACACCAAAATGAAAATTTCCATGACACGCGCGTGTTCCTTTTATACAAACATTCCCAACCGTCGGGTTTACACAGCGATCGAAGCCGAAAGGCGTGCAACTGGTAGAAATGAGCAAATAGAACGCACATTTCCGTTTGGAAATTTTGGACTGCCTTTCCAGAAATTCCGTTTTCCCCGGAAATTCTGCGTTTGAGGAGACGAAAATAGCTTTCCCATTTACATTCCAACCGAAATTTCAGGAATTTTTTTGGTAAATGGGGAACAACCACTGTACCTTTTTCCCGAAAACATTCCACTGGGATGAATCGTTCAATTTGAATTCTTCCCGGAATTATCGGGTTTTCCATCCAAATTGTAAGCGCGTAAGGGACACTATCCCAATAATGCGCACGTGCGAACGTCATCCATTATCAGTCAAATAAGCAATAGAACTGTCACATTTACTGAGGCGCTAACATAGCGTTGATCGATCCGTTGTTTACATCCTTTGCATATTATTTACTCGCGTTATAACAACTTCGTCAATTTACGTTACTCGTGTTTTTTTCGATGAGAAACACGATTAATTCTGTATGCTTTAACGGTCCATCGGAAATACAGAAACTAAATTTGTTAAGCTTTGCAAAGACACCGAAATCATTATTCAACAACAAATACAACATAAGTTTTGGTTTTTACGCAGCATGAAAACTGTCATTTCACAGCACTTTCTGTGAACTGTGGAGACTTCATATGTTAAACGCGTACGTGTTTGTGGCTTTTACATTTCATCGGTAGAAAAATTCAGTCACAGTTTCAAATAGAACATGTCTTGAGCTTTAAAGTACATATCACCCCAAAATATTTTTTCGCTACATTGAACCTTTGCACCGCTTCGAAACGCGTTTCACCTTTCGTTTCTCTTTTTACCAATTGCTAACTTTTTATAGTATTTCAAAGTTGCGAAAAATTGAGCATCGTTGTTTCACGACCGAGTCAGAAGGGGAGTGGGTCTATTCCCGGGTTGACGTCACAAACTGATTTGCATGCATGTTTACAAAGACTTGATGCGATGCAAATCAGTTTGTGACGTCAACCCGGGAATAGACCCACTCCCCTTCTGACTCGGTCGTGAAACAACGATGCTCAATTTTTCGCAACTTTGAAATACTATAAAAAGTTAGCAATTGGTAAAAAAGAGAAACGAAAGGTGAAACGCGTTTCGAAGCGGTGCAAAGGTTCAATGTAGCGAAAAATATTTTGGGGTGATATGCACTTTAAAGCCGTGTAAAAATTATTTTGGAATATGGAATTAAACGCCGCTAAGAAAATTTCCAAACGTTCATAATTTTCAAACGTGCCACTTAAGCGAAAACCTCGTCACGTTCTTTATTAACTGTATTAACTAACGCGAAACAAATTAGGATCTTCATTTAGCGTTTACATGAACGGTCGTTCGGCAATTCGAATACTACACTTCTGTAGCTTTCCAAAGAGACCAAAATCACTGTGAAAACCGAAATAAAACGTGAGTTATGAATTTTTACGCAACCAGACTCTTTGTCCTTGTAAGTCCGCTCTACTAGCTGTGAAGAGTTTCAGATGTTAACCCGTGCGTAAGCTTTTGTCGTGTTTTCATTTCATGTTTAAAAAGATTCATCCATATTTTCAAACTGCAGTAAAATAATGTTCGAATATCGCATTAAACGTCAGGAAAATGTTTTTGAAACGTGGAATAATTTGCAAAAGTCCCCTGCTTGACGGCAATCTTGTCAGGCTTTGGCCTCTCCTCAACGGGTTGTTCCGAACGAAAGGAGAGACCCAAATGACAGGAGTGCTCAACGACTTCATTTTCTAAAAAGTATTCTTATCCGTCCACAAACAAACTGACACTAGAGCAGTCACACCTGATTAATAATTAACTTTCGTGGGAAAAAAAGGGCCGATCCTCAGTTCCAGCAAGCGTCAGTATCTAGGATTCTCAGCCAGTAGGGAAATTTACACAAAACTCAACTCCCAGCCAGGAGAGCTTTCAAATCTTTTTCGTTTACCAGCAAAACGGATTAAAAAAGATATTCGCAAGCCAGCAATTGTGAGAACAGTTCCCGGTTCCCAGAAAAACGGAAATTTAACTCTAACGTGGTTTTAAAAAGTGGACTTTAGGGTTTGTAATTGAAGAATTCCCAATAATGTTATTTCTCTCTTTTCCGACCTTGACAAAGCCAGTCTCAAGGCAAATAGACTGTGGTGCACTCAGCTGTATAAATTGGTAGATGCCACTACAGTAACGTTATTACAAAGATAAGGCCTTACTTGTCATTAAATCCTGACAATGAACATCCTCCTCCCTTCGCCGCCAGAGACTTCTGCTCGCGGGGAACCTCCTCCCTTGGTGAAGCACGTACTCTGCAAATTTGCCCCTTCACAGCGCATCTCCTTGCGATACATCTGAAAACCCTAATCTCTTCACGATGGTTTTCCTTTAGGTCGTCTTTCTTAATTTCTACGTTTGTATAATAACAGCAAGCAAGCAGCAAGTACCCACCCAAAGGCAAACTTAAAGTTCGTATTTTCAGGCATCGTCCGTCTGGAAATGGCGAAGCCATTTCAGATGCTGTTTGAAAGTATTGATCTCTAAGAATGCTGCAAAACGATTTCTGTACACGGAAACCGTTGATTTCAGCGACATTGCGCATTCCAGTGAACAAAGGCCGTAAATTGTTCCTTTTTTTTTTTTTTTTTTATAAACATGCCGTAATACAACCTTATAATCATGGTATACTTTCTTATTTTGTCGTTTTTTCAAAACCTCCTGTAAATCTTTAGAAGCAATCTAAATGAGATACGAGTATATAGTCTTTTATTATATACTAAAACATTGGATAGCGTTGAAGGAGTGCTCTGATTGGCTAGTCAAACTCCGAATATCCTTTGCTATTTACCTTCGAGCAATTAGCGAGTGTCGTGCTCCCTCGTGTGGATTTCGAAAAAATGGCGTCCCGGTTTGCATCCGTGACAAGCTAAGAAATCATCCAAATTAACAACGAAGCAGTCCCTTAAAACACAAACAAAGCGACTAAATTTCGTTTGGCCGTGTTTAAAGGTAATGGTTTATGTTTTTATCCCGAAGTTTTTCGATTAAAGCCAATGAGAAAGAAAGAGAGAGAAAGGTTTGTTTACAAATGCAATTTAATCTTGCGTAACCTCACTTGTTAACTTGAAAACCAAAGTTGAATGATAATTTTTTAGAGAATGGTTTCAAATACAGAGAGAATTTGCAACTCCATTTGAAAAAATGTCGGCACCAGAACTAAACAAATGCCTTCAGAAATTTATCTGTAGTACTAATAAATAGTACTAATAAATAAACAGGATCGAGTGCCACTAAAATTCGAAAAATTCCGCTTTCCTCTCAAATGCAATGGTTCTAGCTGGAAACATCTACTCCGTTTTAAAAGCGCCATACTCGGATTGCTTTATTCCATTGTTTGCATCTGTTGTGATTTTTTCAGAATAATTGCTTTT
This sequence comes from Pachyseris speciosa, assembly GCA_016490735.1. Classification (NCBI taxonomy): domain Eukaryota; kingdom Metazoa; phylum Cnidaria; class Anthozoa; order Scleractinia; family Pachyseridae; genus Pachyseris; species Pachyseris speciosa. The sequence continues at coordinate 214,564 of JAEMWC010000800.1, read as the reverse complement.
GGTTTTGTGTGTACGACACTCAACTGAAACCACTCCAGCCTTAGCTTTTTCCATTTATGCATGTCCTACAACTTTCTTGCAGGTGCGTGTATATACTCTATAACTTTATTTTTTCTTCAAAGGGCTGCGGATGGGGACGAATACAATTCAACAGAAGTGTCAGTTTTACTTAGGATATCGGCCTAATTGTCTTGAAAACGTTACTGTTAGTTTATCTCACCCTATTTAGCTAACTTCATCAACTGAGCCATGTTTAAACTACTTTGCGAGTAACTTTCATCAAGTACTGCCCAGTTCAGTTCAGTTCAGTTAAGTTCAGCTGTGATTTCCACACAAACATCACATCCACACGAGTGTAGAGTTTTGCAAGATCTTAAAGACGTCACAAACACATCCACAGAACGCAAGAAGTGTAAAGTTTTGCAAGATGTTAAGACGTCACAAACACATCCACAGAATACGAGAAATGTAAAGTTTTGCAAGATCGTAAGGCGTCACAAACACATCCACACGAGTGTGGAGTTTTGCAAGATCAGTTGGCAAGATCATAAGGCGTCACAAACACATCCACAAAGCGGTTTGAGTTATACAAGGTGCGGGAGATAAGCTTTGTTGTTGTTGTTTGTTTGTTTGTTTCGATTGAAGCCTATAAACAAGTTAAACCGCGTTTTCGCATCCCTAATAAAAATTTTCACTTCCATGTGCGCTTCTCTCATAATGTTGAAAACATTCATCTTCAGGATTATTGTCAAAGTGAAATCATTTAACTTCCTGGCTTTAATAAGAGAAGCAATTAGTCAAATAATGCTAACCGAAAACAATGATTAATCGTGGCCGTCAGTGTTTTTATGTTGCCACTCCTAAAGGTGTTTTAATAGGTGTTTTCGCAAGTGCGAAAGCTGATATTTCATTTACATAATTTGAGGTGATTCAATACAGTCAATAAAAACAACAAGAATATGACGGAAGACGCAGGTAGCTTGCATGAATATCCTTCTTTTTATCCATGAGTTTATGCGTTTGGTTTACATCCGACGGAGGAACCGATTTCAAAATATATATCTACATGCAACATTAACTAACATTATCTAAATCATCACTTGAGGACCGACGAAGGAAGTCCTAAAGCAATTGACTGTTTTGGTTTCGGTCAAAGTTCTATTCAAAGAAGCTTTGAGAAATGCTTCTGTTGAATAGGTCCGTTCCGAAAATTTCTCAAGAAGCACAGAATTAGTACGTGCGTGTACTCCTCCAAATTTGGCAGCTTTAAAAATGAATGGCAAAAGTGACCGCAAGTGACTCCTTATTGGTGGAAGTTAATTAAAATGCTTAAGATAGCCGAATGCTATTGTAGTACGCCGACTCGTTCATTTAACACGAACGAAGAACTGTTTTCACGGAATTTCCGGAATTTTTGAAGAATTAATTAGATGTTCCTATCAGCTACAACTGTGTTCCGGTGGGTTAAATTATCAAATATATATTTTGCCAAGTTCCGCTTGCCGTCCGAGGTGGGCAGCGACATTTCTCTTGTTTGATCGACAAATGCATACGCACACGAGCTTTCAAACGATTAAATCGCGTTTACGGCAGTGGACATCCACATAGCCTCTTTTCTCGTCCACTGTATCCTGATTTGGGAGGGTTGGTTTTCGTGGAGAGGGGAAACCGACAACAACACAATTACAATGAACGTGAGAAACGAAATGAAACAATCTCTGAACTCCAAATCTGCTATAATTTAAGAAATAAAAATCTGCTCGAAATGAACTCAGAATCTTTAATTTGCGAAAACCAAAAATATCTGGCCAGATTATCGAAATATAATAAAGCAATCTCATCGACCACTGCCGATTTATAAGGTAGGGGAAAACTGATGTCTGAGTGGAATGAGATCAGAGAGAAAGGTTTACTTGACTCAAGTAAAATATTTGCTAGATTGGCGACATGATTAACTCATGTCCTGAACAAGACAGCGAGTCACAGGAACGAGAGCCTTTTTGTGCTTTTTTTTAAAATTATTTCCTGGTAGTCGGTATAGTCATAATTTCACCACTCGAAATTCCTGAGCCTTTTAATAACATGAGAATTATGGAGTTGGAGAATGATGCACCAAAATGCGTTTTACACTGCTGTCAATCAAGTTACGGAACTCTCGGTCAACTTGTGCGCTGTTTCAAGGGAATCAACAGGTCATGTTGCTGAGTTTTGATTGGAGGATTTCGATCCCTTTTGTTTGTTTTACATGTAGATGTCCGTTAATGATTGTTGGCAGCATGAAACGAAATGTTCGCGTGTTAATGAAAGGCGTATTGAATGGTAGTTAAACTTGTTTGGAAGCGCTGCTAAAGTTATTTGGAGAATATAACATTTTTAACCATGAGTATTTCACATTGTAATTCACAGACTTGCAATTTCGATTTTGGCGTAAGCAATTTTTTTTAATGAAAATTAGCACAGACGCACAAATGTCAAAAGTTCCCCATGGCTCGCGCTCGCACTGAATAACCGCCATGCATGCAAGCATACTTTAGCCATAAAATAATTTATTCTTACCCTGGCTTGTCAGTTAACTGTCCTTTATCAACTCACTGAGTACCAATTAATAGCTCACCCAGAGGCGCAACAGTGTTGTTGGTCTGAGCTAAATGAAAAAAAACAACAACAACAATTGTACGTAATTTTAGTGAATATGATCAGCGTGTATGATCCACTTACAAATTTCCAAAATGCAGTCTTCTGTACAATGATTCGAAACAACTTCCATCCGCCAATTACACTGCTTACATAACACAAACAAACATTTTGCTGCTCTATAACTGAAATATGTGAAAATTCGGTTGCTCAGTTTGCGCGCGATCTATCATAAACTATCACTTTGGAATTTTCTGCGAAAGAACCTTAAATGATGAATTACATTTCTAACACTTGTACCATCCCGTCAGCGAAGAAGCGAAACTTACCGTTTTAGAGAAAAATACAGGTACCGATCCCAAAAATGTGTTCCTGAAAACTGCTTATGATTTTCCAAGCTCAAAATGAATCTCTATACAGGACACACCGCGTGGTTTATGAAACACGAGACCCTTGTTAACACTACTATTGACATTGACGTAAAAGGGGGGCGGAAGAGGTTATCCAGAAACAGATGTCATGCTGAATGAACGCGTTTTAGCGTTTATTGTATTTCCACGGCACAAATTATCGGCGTTGACGAGGCCGCGTGACCCATTATACAAACAAAACACAGGTAATTTTTGTTCCAGTAAATTTCCTTTCAAAGTGTCACAGTGAGCCAGGAAGTGGAAGTGGTGTGTTTTTTCCAGCCAACAACAGTTCCAGTAAAACAGCCTCCAGCAAGCAAAAATTCATAACTAATTCCCAGCAAGTCATTTTTTATGGATACGATACTTCCCAGCCAGCGTCATGCTGCGTGCGGAGTGGCTCAGTTTGTATATTGGCTCCACTGAGCACTCCTGAAATGATTTTATAACGACATACACTTATGAATTTTTACGCATGCATAATTGTCTGATTACAATTTTTTCGGATGACAGGCGAAGATTTCACTTTACCTTGCTCTTCTTCGCATTTCCAGCGACAGCAAATGCTGGGCGCAAGCTGTATCGATGGAATACAGACACCATTCCTTTAGCCGTTTTCATGTCTCATGGATTGCTTTATTTTTGTATATATTCTACTATGCTGCTGGTTCCATTTCTGCTTATTCCTTTCTGAGCTCTTGTGCAAGCTGGCGGGAGAAAAAAGCCTTCGACCGGCGATAGCGTTTTTCCTCCTCTTGGGCCTCCGGCCAACGACATTAAAAACAACTCCAAAAAAATCCCGGATTGCACGAAAACTGAAACTCAGCAAGAACTATATGTATCAGAAGATTTAGTGTATTATCGAACTCAACTGAGCACGATGCAAACGGATTTTTAAACGATTTTTTTTTCTTCTCGCATCTTTTGAATTCGCGACAGGATGAACAAAAATTAAATCAAAATTTTGAGCATGCACAGGACCGGGATGCTGTTCCTTTAAAAGTAAATATGTAAAAGGATACACCTTATTAATAAAGCAACACTAGTTCTCATTACTGATATTTACAATAAAAGCTGGTTCGTTAAGTTCTGAGATAAATAAGGTTCCCTTAATTTGCAATCGAAATCGGTTTTGCCTGACGCTACAATGTCAAAATGATCCCACTTGGTGTTGTGTTCCATGCAGTGGTTTTAACGTGGTAACTGATGTGTGGTCATGCATGTTTAGCGAGGGCCTTGAAATTTTCAGTTTTCCTGTGGTGAAGTCTTCTTTTTTTTCTGAAGATATGTGGCTCGGCCAGTAGAAAAACATACGTGACACCCTTTTTAATTTCAATTGGCCCTGAGACCCCATTTGTGCCTTAGACGTTTTCTTCTCCTACGACTCCGCTTAAGCCGATAAGCTCAATTTCGACGACAAATTGCGAACTATGGAAAAGATTTTAAATATCTGGAAAAGTAGAAAACTGACCTTAATTGGCAGAATAAACATCGTCAAAACTCTAGCCTTATGCAAATTGATTGTCAACAGCTCAAACCTCAATTTACTTTAATTACCTGTCTGAAACGGTCAACAATATGAAAATAACCCCTCCCCCAAATTAAAAAAAATGACAGTCATTGGTAAATTAATAATAATAATAATAATAATAATAATAATAATAATAATAATAATAATAATAATAATAATAATAACAATAATAATAATAATAATAAAACAAAGGCGGCTTCAAAATGATTGACTTTCAAACAATGGAAATCGTGCATGAAATTACCTTGGTCAAAAGAATGCGTGAAAATTGCCACTCCTCCTTATCGAACATTTCTTCAGGCAATATGGTGGTTTTTCTGTCCCGCTAAACTGCAGGTATGACTTTTAGTTACTTCATTTAAATACTGTACCCCGCTTCTATCATGTAATACTAAAATACTGGCAGGAAAATAAACCCATAATCTCAGAAGACAATAAACAAAAGCGAAACCAAATCATCTGGAACAACCAAAACTGTTTAATAAATAAATAAATAAATAAATAAATAAATAAATAAATAAATGATCTATTTAAAACAATGGCACGAAATGGAATGACTTATATTAACGGCCTTCTTAATGAAGAACTTAGTTTCTTATCGTATAACATATATATTTCAACAAACTTAGTTTAACCTAAAGGTCCCATTCACAACCTACTTTGGTTTAATGATAAATGCCATTCCACCGAGTTGGAAGCATGAAATTAAATGTACAGCAATGCCAGGAACCCCCCCCCCCCTCCCCCCAGGCCGGTACGCTTGGAGATAGAAGTTACAGTTACTTAGTGATTTCAAAATAAACGTGTGGCTCCCGGAATATTCCGGTATTACAGATCTGTCTGTCACAACGGCTCCCGGAATATTCCGGATTCCGAACGATGTTGAAATCTTCGGTTATTACCCTCGAGTAGAAATCGGAATAGACCGAAGTGATTGCATGACTGAAAAGGTTGAAAATAAGGAATAGATTGACGTCAGAACAATTGCCGATCGGTAGCGAATATTAATGACTTTGAAGTTTGTCGTGGAACCTCGCGTGATTTCAGTTTAAACAATATGGCGGCGGCAATTCAGTTTGTTGACGAAGCAAATATCGATGAGGTTTTTGGCGTAGACAGCGATATTGATCAAAACAATAGCGATTCAGAAAGTGGGGAAAGTGGAGATGAAAGCAGTGTTACAGACAGCGAAACTGAAGACGAGCCGGACGAAGAAAACTGGGTAATCGGAGGACGCGAACCAGAGAGGCTTGATTTCACTGGTGATCATGGCCTTAATGCCGATCTTCCTGATGATCCATCCTTCCTTGACTACTTTACTTTGCTTTTCCCTGATCGCCTTTTTGACGATATTACACGGCAAACCAACAAGTACGCCAAGGAAACCATCGCACATCTTCTTGATAGTGATCAGTGGCCAGCGAATTCAAGATTCAGAAGCTGGCCAAAAGATGGCGTGACAGTAAGTGAAATTAAATCATTCCTCGCAATGATTATTGCCATGGGCTTAGTAAACCAAGAGAGCATTCCAGATTATTGGTCAACCGATGAAGTTTTGTCAACACCGTTTTTTCCAGGAATAATGTCGAGAGATAAGTTTTTGAATATTCTCATATTTTTTCATCTGTGTGACAATGATAATTACATTGTGCGTGGTCAGGCTGGGCATAATCCTGTTTACAAACTTGGAGACATCTATCCGGTTGTCACTGAAAATTTTATGACTGTTTGGAAGCCAGGGAAGAACATTTGCATAGACGAGGGAATGATTGCCTTCAGAGGGAGAGTCCATTTCAAGGTGTATAACCCTGATAAACCTGACAAATACGGTGTTAAATCGTACCAGTTATGTGACTCTGAAAACGGATTCTGTTGTAGATTTGAACTCTACACTGGGGCATCTGACCTTCCAGCAAGTGCCAAAGGCAAAACGTATGATTTAGTAATGAGATTGATGCAACGTAACCTTACCTGAATGAAGGCCGGTGTTTGTTTGTGGACAATTAGTACACATCTCCAACTTTGTTCACAGATTTATATGAGTTCAAAACAGGTGCCTGTGGAACTGCCCGGTACAGGAAGGGAATTCCTCAGCAATTCCGTGTGGCTCAAGTAAAACGCAAAGGTGACAAATTGGTTATGAACAATGGGACATTGTTAGCTGTCAAAATTAAAGACAGGAAAGTGTTTCAAATGCTTTCTTCAGCACATTCAGTTAATGAAGTAGAAATTGGGCGTGTTGATCCCACCACAGGACAGCCACTTAAGAAGCTTGAAATTGTTCATGAGTATAATAAATACATGGGTGCTGTGGACAGATCAGATCAAATGGTGGCTTATTCCTGCTTCCGAAGACGAACAATGAAGTGGTGGAAAAAGGTTTTTTTTTTTCATTTTTTCTCTCTCACAATTTTAAACAGCTACATTCTCTACAAAGAGAGTACACGTACACCTGTTCCTCAGAGAGTATTCCGAAGAGAGCTCACAAAACAACTTGTTGCAAGCTCCGGGATATCGTTAACACCAATTTCAAGGGGGCGTCCAAGACGATCAGTGGAGGGTTTGGCCCGCTTACAGGGAAGTCATTTCCCAGAAAAAATCCAGGCTAATGGGAAAAAGGCCAATATATCACGTTCTTGTGTTGTTTGCTTTCCTGCACTCAAGAAAATTTTGGCAAGTTCTGGGGAGAAAAGAAAGCGGCCAGGAAGAGAATCATGTTACCAGTGCAAAGTCTGCAAAGAGACTCTTTGTGTTCAAAACTGTTTTGAATTATACCACACTGTTGAGGACTATGTCTCTGCTTACATCAGGAAACATGATAGGGACAATAGCAGTGGTGATGACCAGTAAAATGTTTTGCTTGTGTATAACACTTGATTTTGAGAGTGTTGACCAGTATCACTCTACCAGATATCTTGAGTGTAATTGAGGTGTATGTATAAAACCATTACTAATTTTTCTTGACAGATTATCGTACTATGCTAAAAATATTGGGGAGCTTTAGTGAATGCAGCTTTGCATGGCTGAAATTAAACTTTAGTGAGTGTGAGATGCAAGTGGTAAAATCTAGTCAATGTTTATGGTACTCACAGGGAGTCTGACAGGCCTTATTATCATTGTTATCATTAATTCTTCAGCAATCTAAGGTAGACTTTCTTGTTTTGATGATATTTTCATCCCAACAAAGCATATAAGAATGATTTCTTTGAAAAGAAACTTATTACGCATCATAATTTTTCCATGTTTTTCTGCTTTGATAGCCAATATTTCAGTCAGGGTCCCCTTAATGAGATCCAGAATGAGCACAAGAAGAAAGATAATTTATCAAGCTTTAATGTGATATGCAGATTGTTGGGACTTGTTGTATGTTTTCCAGCACACGTCTGAAAATTATTTTGCTGATTTGTAACCATGGTTACCTTAGAAAAAAGCCAGTCAGAGGGAACGCCTTACTGTTATTAAAGTCAGCATGTTAAGGGTTAAGAAGGAAGTTACAGTTAAGTTTCAGTTGATAAATGATTACACATAACGGGTAAATAAATGTATTTATGCAACAACAACAACAACAACAAAACAAAAAAAAAAAGGTAAAAAAGGAGGCTCCCATCTTTTGCTGCGAGAAAGACTACATGGTCAAACGGGTTTCTAGACGGTATATTTCTCAAACATCGGAAATCTCAGTTCCGATCCAGTGGCCACGAAAACATTGTAGTATTATTAATAAAGTACCACCACTTTTATCTCTCAAAGTCACAAGCTAGAAGAAAGCAATGAATTAGTAAATTACGAGTAGTCCCTCATTTTTCTATATAAGATACAGTAAAGCGAGTACGTGAAACACGGGAGCTCAATGGATCAGTAATTGTACCAGGCTTTCTTTCACTATACAGTCGACTCCCGATAACTCGAGCCCTCGCTAACTCGAATCTCGCGCCTACTCAAACCAATGTTGATTTCCGTGAATTTCTTTCATACAATTTCTGCAATTTTACCCTCAGTAACTCAAACCCCTCAATAACTCGAACCTCCCGGCATTTTTTTTCCCTTCAGGTCATTTCGTATATAATTTTACCCTCGATAACTCAAACCTCGTTTTTTAGGAAGTGACAAGCCAAAAATATACGGTGCAGTAGTCCAAAACTTTGAATTTATTTTTAAACAGTCGAGTATTCTTACTTTTTGTAATACAGATATTGTTCCAGTCCAGGGTCGTACAGATTTCATTGTGATCAAGCTTTGCCCCTTAACTCCTTCTTTAAAATGTCAATAAATGTATGCCGGTGCCCCTTGAAGTGGAGTGTGCATGGTACACTTGAATCCATTCCCCATCTCCACGGTTAACTGCCTTGGCAGTTACTACCACAGTACAGTCGTTATTCTTGTCGGCAAGCAAAAAAAATAGAAAATTGTCTTTGCAAAACGCTCTGATTTGCCTTTCATTAAATGTCTGACAACTTCGCCCTCACGTTGCGCACAAAGCGCGTACTTGTCGACAATTTTGTCCGGTTCTGGTACAGCTTCTCAGCTTCTCGAAAAGTTCTGGGGACCAAACTTCTTGATAGACAGTTATGATTTTAAAAATTTAATTAAAAGTAACACTGTATGAATAGAAATGCACATGGCTACCGTTTCCCCCTTATTTCCGGTCAATTATTCTCAACTCTTGATAACTCGAACCTTTTTCTATTTGCGCTGAAGGTTCGAGTCTAGTTAGTCGAGTGTATATGCACGACTTATCCTATTCACAGTTCGGTTAGTTTTCAGAAGGCTGTGGGAGTTTAAATTAAATTGAAAGCTAATTAAGAGCTCTGGGGGTTATATCAGGGAGCGGTATAAAGGGAGCATAAAACACCGAAAACTAACAAACAAAACAACCATAAATAAAATCGTAAGCACGGGTGAAACACGCGACCGTGCGCGAAAATTGCCTCGCGCGCATTGCGTCTCCTCATGGGAAGAAACTTTCGAGTGCGCTGGCGTGTTTCACTCGCTTTACTACACCTAACGAAAATAATGGACTACTCGCAGCGTGCTTTTGTGCCGAACACAAATACGTTTGTCCTAGGAAATGAGTAATTTTGACGTTGGTGTCATTGGCCCATCCATAATTATATGTTATAATACGGAAGTAGCCTAATTTCGTTTTGAAAAAAATATGCAGGAACTTTCATTCCTTTCTCGAATGAACACTACATCAGCGAGATTCATTTATTGTTTTTATAATACGACTTTGTAACAAAAAAAAAATAATCATAGCTGTTTTGTCAGGGTTCTAAAAAGCTGTTATAAAATGTTTTCTTTTATCGTGTTTCCCTCCGCTGTTATTATTGTTGTTATTCTTAATTAAGCTTAGATGGCATAATAAAAAATTAATAATTAAAAATCAATAGTACATTGTTTATCCTAAGAAGCACGTGTTTGCGAGTTAATTGTTCAGTGCCTTAAGCTATTTTGTGCTTCGTTTTAGTCTCACCAAAGGTGGTTTTGCCATGGTCTGGTTCTGGGATTACCTTCCCAGTGGGATACAAACTTTGGTGTTCAGCCATTGGAATTCCTCGTATAAACATAGCAATACTAAGGGACTCAACGGTTGTGGCAAATGGGACAAACTATGCAAGCATCCAAATAAGCGGGGACGGTATCTACAAATGCCGGGCAAGTAGCAAGGATGGAGATGACGAGAGAGAAATACTGATCAGTGGTGAGGAAACCCAGTTTGTGGCTAACTTTAGTCTTTTACGTCAACTGTTTAAAATGTCTGTTTTTTGGTAAGTTTTAAATTTGCAAGTTTTTCGTTTCTTTTTACAATTAATTCAATGTAAAATAATTTGTTTTCTAGAGAGGGCTTGTTTGTTTTGAGTTCTTTCTACTCCAAAAGCTAACTTATAAGCAATTAGTCGTATGACTTTCAATGAACGTTTGTTGTTCAACAGTGAATGAAAGGTACTAAATACAGTAAATAGCACTCTTTGTGGTGCTGCAATCAGGGACAAAAGAAGTTGAGACACTCCGCAAAAGAAACTGTTTTCGTTAAACGCGTGCGTTTTCCAATAGCGATTAATCATATTTCGTCGCCCTCCCCCTTTTCAATACTGTAAACAATTGGCAGTGTCCTCAGAGCATATTTCCTCATTGAAAAGGGGGAGGGGGGCCTTGGCTATCAACATAAAGTATGTTTTTTCTTATCAGTTACTGAAGGACACTGATAGAAAGCGTTTTATGTTGGTTAAATGTCTCAACACTTCTGTCTCAGATTCTAGGTTTAAATGCTGCAAAATATGGCTCAAAGTCTGAGTCCGTTTAGTGAAGTCCAGTTTTATAATTTCCGAAATAAGATAAGAGCCTAATGAATCGATACATTGACGACGCTTTCCCTCACTATGCACGACGTATCCTATTCACGGTTTTTTTTTTCTCCGTACTATAAATGCCAAACCGCGCCAGATAAATGAAAACTGTGGCAGTCTGTATTAAATTGAAGAGTTTGGGGTATTATATCAGGAGGGGGGGGGGGGGGGGTTGGATGCGTAAACCCTCAAAAAACAAAGGAACAAAGCAACAATATAGAAATCTTATGCACGTTTATTTCCTTGGTCCGCGTTCTCGAAACCCTGCGCTGGCTTTGTCGTCAATAGTGGTAAGTTAACTAGTTCGTCCGTCTTTGACCGCTTGGACCAAACCCGACTGGGCACCCATGTTATTCCTAAGTCTTTTTAGAAGGAGCTATAAAAAAAAGGTGTGTGTGTGTGTGTGTGTGTGTGTGTGTGTGTGTGTGTGTGTGTGTGTGTGTGTGTGTGTGTGTGTGTGTCGGGAGGGGGGGATGATTACTATAACCTCACTCAGGAAGAGATGAACATTTTTCAACACAATAGAGACCTTAAGATCGAGGTTTTTCGGCTTCGGCTTTTCCCGCAAACCGCGAACGTCAAGAAGTCATGTGACCAGCGCCTTGCCGTCAGGTTTGCGGTTTGAGGTTCACTTTTGTACGGCTAGACCCCGCTCCGCTAGAGGTAAGTGATTTTCCACAAGGTTTTTTGCACCCTAAAACATCACAATCCCACGTTTTCCACTACTTTTTAGAACTCTTTCGCCTATTGATTATTGAATTCTTTTTCATAGAAACGTCATTTTAAAGACGATTTCTCAGCTAAAGGGCGGCTATTTGTTACCCGCGAATCTTAAGTCCCGAATATGGGCAGACAGCTTAACGTGAAACCCTTAACCGCAAACCGCGGTTTGCCGTTTGCGGTAAGATGGCCAAACCTCGATCTTAAGGTCTCTAATAACTGTAGCAATGGACTTCAAGCAGTCCCTGTTTCTTTCCTTTGTCGATCTTCCTCGAGGCGAGAGCGAGCGGAAGTCGAGTGCGAAGCGCGATGAGCAAGACGAAAGAAAGCTCAACTGCATCCTTTTCTCTTTGCGGCGTGTTCAGATTACTCTGCCCACAAAGCCGTGAAGGGGTTTAAAATTAACTTTTCTAATTAAAAATTCCGCCTCTTTTTGGCCCAAAGTAAACTGGTGGGCTTTCGAAGTAAGGATTTTCAAGCGACGATTTTGGTCCCTATAGAAAGCTAGAAACCTCTAGTTTTTAGAAGAAGAAGTCGTTGCAAGAAGTTGAAATCCATTTTTTTGTAAATGAATAAAATAACCCTATGATGTTGTCCGTTTTCCTGTCATCGCAGTCAATTAAGATTATATTTGTATTGCCGAAAAAAATTATAACTCGCGTTCTATTTCTATTCTTGCAATAATTTGGTCCCGATGGAGAGCTAAATCTTTGTTGTTTTTTTTGTTGTTGTATTTCTCTGTTCACAGAATAATAATAATAATAATAATAATAATAATAATAATAATAATAATAATAATAATAATAATAATAATATATCACATTTATATTGCGCATTTTCTATGCAATATTCAAATGCGCATTACAACACTGGCCGGGGGACTTTGCCAGACTGCTTATAACGCAGTTTACAATTAATGAAGATGAGTTATGAGTGCCCCCGTAATGTAAATATCAAATTAAGACAGACACTAGGGATGGTCACTGCCAGAGTCTTGTTACGTCTCTAGTGGTTCTTTTACGTCCCACAGAATCAGAGAATTATGAAGAGTTGTGAGACGGGGCCTACGGTTTATCGTCCTTATCCGAGAAGACTAGAAAGTCTAACCGTTTGTAGATGTCATTACAAACTTAAGGCAGCACTTTCTCCTCAATTATTTAAAGACCCTGAGTGTTGGTCCGGCCGGGGTTCGAACCCACGACCTCCCGCACGCTAGTCCGGTGCTCTACTACTGAGCTAACCGGTCGGCGGTGTTAGGGTTTGAAGTGTTCCTCTCCATATATAAAAAGAAGTATTTCGGCAGATGATGGGAAGACTACAGGGGAAATCGAACGTGAAGAACCATCGGTATTAGTCACCCTAGAGATTACTGCAAAATCCCTTAGCACAACTCGGAGGAATACGTCCTCTGCTCTTTCCGAACGGTATGTGGATCCTTTAACGTCCCACAGATTTTATGAACAAGTGTTGTGAGGCGGGACCTATGGTTTCTCGTCCTCATCCGAAAAGACTAGAGAGTCTAACTAATGTATTTGCAGATGTCATAAGAAAGGCATCTCTTTTTCTTCAATTATTCTGAGTGTTGGTCCGGCCGGACTTTGCACCCGCGACCTCCCAGTGAGTGGCTCCATTTAGGATTCTGCTGCACATTATTTTCAGCAATGGGCTTTTAGAGGCACGTATATCTTTAACGAGAAAACAACAACAACAACAACAACAAGCATAGACCCTTTTCATAATGGCGCCCGACAAATTATTCTTTTATTCTTATGATAACGAGCCCTACTAGCCCGTCAGCATATGCAAAATTCAATAGAATTTTTTCATTAAAGTGAGGTTAGTAGGGCTAAATAACACATATACAAAAGAATAATTAAAATCGTCCGCCATTATGAAAAAGGTCTATGTCGAACAACCTTTCAATTTTGCGGCTGTTTTCTAGCTTATATTTTTCAAAAACGTACCACGCGCTTGGAAAGGAAACAACTGATGAGCAAGTTAATATTGAAAAGAACACATGAAATGTTACTTTATGTTTATTGTTTGGCTAGTGAAGGTCACCTTTAAAGTGCACCTGACCCCAAACAAATCGCTGCCCCTGTTTAAAACGAATTGCATTTTTTTCACCAAATCTTGACATTTTAGAGGCTGTAAAAGTTACGAAATTTTGCCATCATCTGTCACACGACCGAGCTAGTAAAGGGCATGATACTCTTCCTGATTTGACGTCAAAAACTGATTTGCATCGCGGTAATCCTTTTAAATATGCACGCAAAGCAGTTTGCGACGTCAAACTGGGAATAGACCTGTGCCCCTTCTGACTTGGTCGTGTACCAAATGATGCTTCGTTTATCGTAAGGTTGAAACCCTTAAAAAGTCCAAAAATGGAGGACAAAAATAAAATAAAAGGCGAAACGATTTTTTGGAATAGGTGCAATGTTTTATATTCATGTTAGCGGGGAAAAAATATATATTTGGAGGCTAGGTGTATTTTTAATAAGAATTTAAGAGAAATGCACAGTGGCATTGCAGCTACTAAAAGGACACTTGTTTGGAATAAATTCGATAAAAAGCTGCCATATATGTCATATATTTATACAATATTGATTAAATTTTGGTGAAAAGAGACTCTATTGGATCATGTATCAAAACCTTAGCTTTTGCTCTCTGATTCAGAGACATCGGTATCTAATATGTGTGGCTATATTTGGCTATATGTGCTAAATATGCACTTTGTTCCAGGAGCGCTACATAATGATAACTGCTATGAGTCTGATCTATAGTTATATGCAAACTCATTCTCAGTATCACTATAATGTATTCAGATGGCTTTTATATCAGCTTGTACTTATAAGCTAATAACTTGTCTTGGAAATTGTGAGCCCCTTGGTGCGAGTTTCTGCGTGGTCTTTGATTGTTGACCAACACTGCTCTTGATAAGATGACGATGAAATGATCTTAAGAATTGCGTGACGTAACCTTATCGCTTCTCTGAATACAATTGATATCTGGGTTATAAAATGGTCACCGAGAAAGAAAAAACGCAAATATCCTTCAGGTTGGTGGAAATGTCAAAATAAGCACATTTCGGAGATAAATAGTAAAATAACCACAAAGTATAACCTCCATTTAAACTGCGGAGAGAGGATGTAATTATTACAGTAAGTAATTTGAACTCCACGCGATCTTTGACTCTCAGCAGTAAATGGGTCAACTACAATATATTAAGGTATCTCGCGGTCTGCTGTGAAACGCGAGGTCCTTCAAGATCGTACGGCACCTCAAGGTGTAATTCGGGACTTTACAGTGTTGCTGGTAACTTATGGCATGGACGAATCGTCGCAGTGTCTTATGGAAATCTACAGTCTACCTGTGAATCTTACAGTGTTAACAAAATATATGAGCGTTTAGTAAAGACTCCTACAATATAATGTCTTTCGGGCTACTATAGTATAATATCGGATTTTACAGTATAATTCGAAATAATTTATGGTAAAATGGCACATTAGTGAGCTATTTTCATATAGTAATTCACGCTTCATCTCCAAAACAGATAACAAGAACACATTTATTTTTTCACTCTTCTTAGCATGTCCAAAGCCGTGTGTCTGCACTCTCTCTGGGGATTATTCATCTTTGGTAAAAGTATCATGTGCAGGAAAGCAACTGACGTCTGTCCCAGGACTGTTGCCACCTAATAATACATATGAACTGTAAGGACTATCACCATACTGGCTAATTGATAGTAAACATTTCAGTAATATTCTACCTCGAATTGCGAAAGAAAGAAAGAAAAACATAGGGCAAGAATAGGTGCTGAAAATTTTTGTTCCTTGAAAAATCTAAATGGGTAAAAAGGCTTATCGATTATAGTGATTAAGTGTTTATGATTTTTTTTTTCTTTTTTAAGTAACAACTTGCCACTTCAAATAAAAAAAAGCCTCAAACCTGACTGGACCACTGAGGGGGAGGGGAAGGGGAGGGAAAGCAATAAACATTATAATATGTGAACGAGCTCAACCAAAACTTGTAAAATCTTCAGACATCAGGTGGATCGACCTTCAGTCAAACTTATGATAATTTGACGGGCAGTTTTCTCTTATCTTGGAATGGTACTGTCCCAAAATCCATAATGATCGAACGAAGAAGGCCGCCATTCTCACATGACTTTTCTTTCTACAAGAGAAATAGGGGGATCAGATTTAACCCTCTCCCTTCCCCCTCTTCCCACCGCCCCCCCCCCCCTCCCCCCTACACCCACGCCCGCCCCACCCTCCAATCGCAACCAAAAGACCGAACAGAGCCTGGTCTAGACCGATTGAACATGAGTCAAAGTTCGTGATGTGCCAAAAGCGTCTCAAAGATAACTGGTTTATTAACTTGTATGCTATAAAATAATGCTGATGGTGTCAAAAATTACTCGATAACTTTGTTGGCCGGTCACAATGTTTTTAAAAAGCCTTCTTATCTCTTATTAAGGGACTTGTCCAATAACACATTGGAAGACTTGCCGGCAGGAATTTTTAGTAATATCACACAACTCTATGGCCTGTAAGGATGATGCTTCTTTAGTATAGATGTGGTTTCCTTCAATACAGTATTCTAATATTATTCTAATAGATCGAGTCTGAGGGCCAATAAGAATGTCTGCTTTATTTGATGAGAAATGTTCTCCCTAGCAAGGCAAAAATACCTTAAAACTTGTGGAAGGTCTTATTAACACATTTGCGCAAGGATATTAATCAAAAACCAATAACTATTAAGTAGCAGTGGTATTCTTTTAGCAAAGATGATAATTGACTAAATCACGTCATAATTTTCATTTTTCTTTGGGATAACGGTTTGAGTTGATGGTGTTATGAGAACGTACCCCTCTTCAAAGCAGAAAAAATGGAACCGTCTTGATGCTTGTTTTTGTTTTTTAATTGCTAAATTTATAGAAGGATTGAAGTAAGGCGATTGTTCATAACCTCTTCGCAGGTCGACTGATTAGTTCTATTTTGCCGTCCATACTGAGTCGTTTCGCGCGCCAAAACTGTTTGTGCTTTCGAATGCTAATAAACGTTACTGTGGAACATGATTCGAAGCAATTCTCGAGAAGAATGATTTCAAATGAAGCTCTGGAATGCACGTAGTCAGTTACCACAGAAGACACACTGGAATGCAGTGGTATGTCTCCTCTGGTGACTGATTACAGTGCTGTCTTAAAATAGTACCCATATTAGCTTATAATCAGTGAAATGCGGTGGTATTGCTGAAACACTTAAAGGGGGTGTGGTAACTCTGTCAAGACTACTCTACTCTAATATATGGGTTTTGTTGTTTGCCTCTTTGACTGAAAGTACAGACGTGTTTCAGTCGCTTCTTTCCCAAACTGTTTTGTCTTTGGTGTTTTGCTTCTTTTATGCTTTTTGTTTTTTGGATGGGCTAATTTCAACAGATTTTTACGTTTGGTTGCAAAAGTCACTGTTCAATGGGCATTAATCGAAGCTTAGGAGGCTTCTTCCTCGGCTTACGGGAACTAAAAAAACTTCATCCAGTAAAATTCTGGATGTTTCAAGTCCCTCTAGGTTGTAGGTAGAACGCGAAGTTGAGATTTAGGTTACTGAAACAACAAATTATCAGTAGTTACGATGTATAGTGCTGCACATAATAATAACCTTGCTTTTTGTAAGATCACACCACCCCAATTCTGGCGGAACTACACTGGCTTCCTGTTTCTGAAGCCATTAAATTCAAGATTCCATTGCTCCCTTCCTAGGCTATACACCATAAGTCCCATATCTCCATGCAAGATCTCATAACTCGCTCAGTATTCGCCTTACAGAACTCTCCGGCCATCCTCTACATTACGCCTGAATCCTGTTACCTTGAATCCAAAGTTCTATGGGTCTCGAGCCTTTGTTGTTTTATCCTCCGAACTATGGAACAATTTTCCCGATAGCATTCGTTTATGTGACAATTAGAGTATTTTTTAAATCTAAGGGTAAGACCTATTTTTTTATTTTTATTTTAATCAAATATTAATTTAGTTCTGTATTTATTTCTGAGTTATCACTGCAAAAGTGCAGTGATAACACAGAAGCATGCGGAATACCGATGAGATGCTCACAAAAAATAAAGAAACAAATGACGCATCAATAAGGTAATCACAATTTTTTTAACCAATCCATAAGAATCGATAGTAAAAAAGGTAAGCCATACATTATTCTCCTAAAATAAAAAGTGTCGAAAGCTGTTCTCAAAGGAATGGAAGGCTTTACCTCAAGCAACCTTTGGCTCCTGCAGCTTGCCTTTAAATCTGGCTGAGATCACTGTATTAATCTAATCGCTACTGTTTGCTACCTGCATGTTTACGATTTCGAAATCACAGCACGCGCTATCACGTGTTAGTATAATCTACTAGCGTTCTATCACGAATACTGTTCTCTGGCTTGCTACGCTACTCGCTATCTATTCTGCCATACTTTTTTTAAACTTAAATATCTTGAAGGTTTAATAAGATAATAGATGTCGAATATGAGGAGTCAAATGGATGCGCCATATAGTTGCCATGGTAACAACTATTTTTGAAAACATATGATGTAATGAATCTATCATGTTTAGTTTATTTATGGCGCAAATGTCATATCAGTACGATTAACCAAACCGTATTTAGAAAAGAATTCGTAAAACTTGTCTCGAGAAAATGAAAACTATTTCGAGCCACCTTAAGCAACGACAACGACAACAGCAACGAGAACGTCACTAAACAATAGGTTTAATGAGCAAGGGCAATGGCTTTACACGTGCCTTAAGAAATTTGGTACATTTCGTTACCGTACTCTTCTTCAAACAACAACATGAAATTACCAAATTCAAGTTTTGTGGAGGACTTGAGCACACGACGGCAAAACTTTCGTTCTCTTTGTTTTCTTTAACGTCGATGATACCAACTTAGTTCCTGGATGGTTTGTTCTTGTATATATTTTACAAGTTAAACCACAGGCGGCCCAAGCTCATGGTAAGAGACATACGCCACGAACGTGACTCTAGCGTAACGGCGTATAAGGTTTTGTTGTGTTACAACGGTTTGAATTTGAATTATACAGGTTTGTATGGGAAGGCAATGGATTTGTTTTCAATGGTAAAAATTATTGTTTTTTTGAAAATAAAGTTGACTTACTTTGTTGCCTTGTTGTATCCTTTGTCATTTGCCAGCATCTCAGGCCGATTTGAAGCTATTTCGGCGCTTCTCTTAGCAGTGAAAACTCCGATAATCGCTTAAACTCGGCGAAACTGGTAATGGGAATGTAATTTAACACAACAACACCTTATACGCCGATACGCTAGAGTCACGCTCGTGGCGTATGTCTCTTATCGCGAGCTAGGGCCGCCTGGGATTGTCATATGAAAGGTTCACTCTAAAAAATATTGAAGCGGGAAAAATAATCATACTCCCTGTCTGAAGTAGAAACCACGAGTTTACGACCACGTACAACTGCCAGAATCCTGTGTGGATCGGTAACGTCCAGAAGGCAATAGATAAGGCATTTGGCCTGGCTGCAAAGGAGAATTATATCCTGTACGTGTTCATATCAGGCCGACCTGGTTCAGAGGTGTGATGTTAATGCCCATTATGAACCAACGACTCATTGCTCTTGCTGCTTCATTTTAAATCATACAGAAACTCAATTTCAAAAAAGAACGTTAATGGTAGTATATCTTAATTAAATTATGCAGAATTGGAGAACATGAATACTAGGATACGTAAAATTAAGAGGAAAGTGACAGTTTCAGAATAACCAAACATTTCAATTAAAGTTAATATACCCTTGTATCATCAGTGTACTACCTGCGTTGTTTGGTAGTCATTCAAAAAGTCGCCCTATGGAAGGAACCATACTATGGCATCAAAAAAGAAAGTAAACAATTAGTCAATACCAGGTTATGATTGTTATGATTATTCATTTTAGGTACCTGAATGAAAACCAACTGAAGAAACTGCCCAAAGGTGTCTTTGATCATAATAAAGGGTTGCAGCGGCTGTAAGTGTATTTCCTGATTAGTAATCATTACCTCCAAAGCGACACTAAACAGCGATATCATGAAGACGCTCCAGGAATTGCACGAAGCTGGTTTTCAGAAACTTGGGGATGTACTTGACAAACCCAATTTAGCTTTCTTTAATTTAAAGTTACACGTTGATTGTAAATTGAATTACAGTCTCGTAAAAATACTCGTAAAGTTGTTGGTAAATACAGTGTCGCGTCACTAGCTTCAAATAAGCAGATTAATTGTGGCTATACTTTTAATTTGTTGGTGTTATGAGACAATATCTAGCGAGAAATGCTTCAAAGCCCAACATTTTTCAGTATTGAATGAAGCTGAAAAATAATCACAACTAAAAATACTCACAACTTTGATGCCAAGGAAGGCCAGAAGAAATGGAAAGAAGTCTAAACGCATTTCTTTCTGAAGTGTCATTACCAGACAGCAGCTCCAGAAATGTCGAGGGAGGTGGATGGCCTCTTGTGTTGTAGAGTTTCTATTTAGTACTGAATTTCTCAGTTCCTGTATGCTTCCCATTTGGTTGAATATGTAACAAGCATAATTACACTAAAATTTTTTGAACGCTTCCGGTTTTCAGTGTTAAAGACGTAACGTCCTCTGTTTTTGCAAGCGCAAAACTCACAAAGAATTACAGCTCGTTATGACTGACTTACACCATCATAAGTTTTCATATCTCAGTGAATTTCACGTTATAATCTCTCACATGATGATCTATTCATAGCGAATTTGCTCTGACATTCCGTTACGGCGTTTAGTTTTACCCAAGATTTTCATTGGAATTAAATTTTGTTGAGGCAATTCATGACTGCTCAGCCGGTGTAATTAAAAACTTATGGATAAAGTATTTATCTCCCTTTACAAAAAATAAATGAGGTATTGAGTCTGTGCATTGCGAAATACAACTGATACCGGTGTAATTAAAAACTTATGGATAAAGTATTTATCTCCATTTACAAAAAATAAATGAGGTATTGAGTCTGTGCATTGCGAAATACAACTGAACGTTTTGATTTCACTTTTAAAAGCCAATTCTTCGTGTCCGAAAATCTTTTGAATGTATGTGTACTGTATGAGTCATTATTTTATGTATAATTTAAGGATGTGAATGCATGCATTTATGTATGTATGTATGTATGTATGTATATATGTATGTACGTATGCAGTAGAAATCGTCAATGTATATATAATCGCAGATTATAATTGTAAAGTCTATTTATTGTAGGTCAAATGTTTGTATCTAAATGTAGCCTTTCACTGTACGTTGTGTGTTGAGAACTAATAAAGGTGTGTAAAAAATAAATGAAAAATACAAAAAATTCTCCGTGACCAATTTATGACGAGTGAATCACTACTTCAAATTATATTTTTGGCTCTCTTCATGCTTTTTACTGAACGATTCGTTGGTATACATGAATTTGGCCAAATGACGAAGAAGCAAAAAAAAGAAGGGTCATATGTTCTACAACTGGAATCTTTTTGTCATGTATGGTGAAAACCATCTATTGAAGGTCAAGCAGCATCTCTGAATGAAACCGTCTGACCAAAGTTCACTTAAAATTTTAACCGAGTTTACCGTGCAATTTAATTCGCACTCACGTAGTCACGCCTTTTCCCGTAAACGCCATGCGGAGAAAGTAATACAGTAAAATTGTACAGCGAGGAAAAGAAACTGAAGTTAAGTCACTGTTTATATTCGGGATCTTTCGCATTGAATATAAAACATTGCTACAGTATCTATGATTTCAGTCAAGTTCCAAATCCACAAAGTCTTAAACTGCTAGCAGCTCATTCTGGATAGGGGGAAGAATAAGAAATGTTAGGAGCAAGTGAGCACAATTTGTGCCGCCGGAGATATTCAATCAAATGTAACACACAGAGAGAAATAAACCCTCTAAGCTGGCCAGGATTTTACAACGAGGTACTGTATCAGCAATTGAAATGCAGTTTTGCCACCGTGAGAATACAGCTCAAGGCAATTATACAAAGTGAAAATCACGTCACAGTTTCCTTAGAAGTTGCCAAGATAACGCTTTTCTTGACGTCACATGTCACTGTTGCTGGAACCGCAGTTGGACCACAGCAAAAACATCATTTCGTTAGAAAAAAAAAGTCTTTTTCGTTTGATGGGCGTTAAAATAAAAGAGAACTCGCGATGATAAGGACTACAACTCCGAATTGACAATTTGTCAGTTTCGGAGTTAAAAACCAAAACCACAAACAAACAAAAAATGTATAAAGACATAACAAAATAAAACAAAAATTAACAGACTGGCCAAATGACTGATAAACTAAATCGTAACTACCTACAAACCAACTATTTTCAAAATAGTAAAGGGGGCGTCCACATATTCCAAATTGCCCCGCTTAACGTCAACTGGACGATAAGGGGGGGGGGGGGGGAGGGTAAGGAGAGCTCTACATAAGAGGGCTTTGCATTTTGAGCAGAAAACAAAATTGTTCATTTCCTTTTTTAAGAACAGAACATAAAACGTTAAATGTAGTTCAGTAGAAAATGATGTTAAAATGAGAACAAATGGGTGTACACTGTGATCTTCTAGTTTGTCACAATAAAGACACTTGTAACTGAAGTTAATACAAAGTCTCCGTCCAGGATTTGAAACGTCAATTACATTTTCAACTTTATTCTCTTATAAACTCTTGAATCAGAGACCCGTCATTACCGCTTTTCAATTTTTCCACAACAGCGTCCGACTGGATTTAATATCATAGCCTGTATACGTTTGCCACTTTACTTTGCTGTCTTCCCGCACAGAGTGAGTTGTTTTGACATATTCTCTTCACCATAAATAATAGAAACCTGGAGATAAAAACGAAACTCGGAAGCAGACAATCACCATTATTTTTCTTGCACGTGTTATTGCGAGTATTTGCGACGAGGATGACTGAACCACGATGGGGGGCGATTAATGCTAACACTGGTTGTTTCACGTAATATCCTTCCCGCAAACTATCGTATTGAATTTAGTTGTCTCCAGAAAAACATGGGATAGCGAAATTCCAAGTGGACGTTAAGGAGAGGGGAGGATGGGGGTTCTGATCTTAACGTCCAGTTGACGTTAAGCGGGGCAATTTGGAATATGTCGACGGCCCCTAATAGTAGAGCTGTTAAATCAGTGCGATTTCAATTATAGCCTGGCGGTGCGTTGCAGCCGGACTTCTCACGCGAACGCTTGAAAACCTAGATATAGAGTATACCGGGGGTTTGCACTGTCTGCGACACAGGCTATCAAAATAATGCTATCCCCTTTGATCGCCATGAAGAGCAATAAGACTTGACACAAGACTAAAGTGTAAGACTTGACTCAAAGATCTGGCAAAGCAGTTAAAACAATCGGCTATAGTTCGAGTCTATCAATATGCTGGTTGCTTTGACCACCTTATTGATTTTGATACTTGATTTTGACGTATGAGGTTGAGGTTGTTCCATCCGCTAAATTACTAGGTGTTATGATATCTAATGATTTGAAGTGGAATGCACATGTAGAAATGATATGTAAGAAAGTGTCAGCGCGTCTCTACTTTCTTAGGCAATTAAATCGCGCGAAAGTGCCGACTAACGACCTTCTATGTTTCTACACCACTTGCATTCGCCCAGTTGTAGAGTACGCGTGTCCAGTCTTTCATACTGCTCTACCGCAATATCTCTCCGAAGTGTTAAATCGCCTGCAGAAGCGAGCACTGCGCATAATAAGCAATAATGATCTATCTTATAGACATAATATATTAATATACCTACATACCTATATATATTAATATACCTACCTTGTATGACAGGAGAGAGGCGATTGGTAATTTAATGTTCCAAGAGATAAGTAAAAACAATAATCACAAGCTTTATCCACTACTTCCACCACCTTACCTTGGCACTGTGCGAACACTGAAAAATCGCAATTTCCAAGTCCCACGTTTTAAGACCAATCGTTTTAGAGACAGTTTTGTTATAAGCCATTGTCGATAGCGCGTCCTTTTATCAGTTTATCTTTTTAGTTGTATCTTAATTGTAATTTAGTGGTTACATAATGATAAGTTTTATTATTGTCAAATTCTTACCAATTAATTTTCTTAATCACTAACATATATAGTTGTAATTTACATTTTATGATTGTAAAAATATTATCGTAATTCAGCTCTCGGGCTGCAAGGGTATTTTAATAAACTATCTATCTATCTATCTATCTATCTATACTTTTGGCTCGTTTACTTGACGCATATATTGCACGGAGAGTGTGAATCAAAGTAGCCTGCGTGTCAGGCGCTAGAAAGGGAAAGGGAAGGGTGAAAACGGGCGCGCGCGAAAAGAGGAGAGCTCTCTAAAAACTTACCCTGTTTCGCGCGACAGCCTGCTTTTCCCTCTTCACTTTATTTCTCTATCTATAGCCTGTCACGCAGGATAGAATCACAGCCACGAGAAATTGGTGAGTGATACCACACTGCATGCGCGCTTATTACCAGAGGCCACACTGGGCTCGTAGCTGTGTTTAGCTGTCATTTATTTCATCCGTCATACTAGCTATATCCCAGCATATAACGTCAATCCTCAGTACACGTTGACTCCTAAGACGCCTTCTTCTGGTTTGTCATTTGAGTAAATCCTGCGGGAACAAATGACTAAGTTAAAAGACACTAGAGACATTCGATAAAAGAAAACAAGAGGCTACAATTTGCCTAAACTCGGGCTAGCAAAAAACAGTATTGTATCCCTAATTTAGCGCTAAACAAAAGTACAGAGAGAAGCCTGTCTTTCTTACATCGGACGCATTGGGCTTAGCTTGTGTTGGAGTCTATCTCTTTAGGCGCCTATCAACATATATCCCTCTAAAATTAAAAAAACTGCTTTACAGCTCAACCATTGAGGACAATAATTATAACACTTGTAAAAAATATTTCTTAAAAGAGAAGAAAAAGAGAAACGAAAAGCAAAACAAAACAAAAAAAAAAAGCCCGCGATATATGCTACAAAAAAAAAATCGAACTTGGGCTAGCTGCGTCAGAGGGAGGAATAATGACCTCTAGGCCACAGAGGTTCATCGTGATATACGATGATAAAAATAGTGTATTGATTCGAAACAAACTAAGCATACTTGTTTTCGCTTCGATGAATAATTATTTGAGAAAGGAAACGCTTATCGAACGATGTAGGATTTTTTCGCATAAACGTTAATGGAGTCTCGGTGAAATGTGAGGAGAAAAATAATCAGCAGAGTGAAACTGTTTACAAATACGTCAATCCAGAGTCGTTTGAAACATAAGAAATGAAGGAACGTTTCTGCGGTCAGTTTCAAGTTATGCAAGTAAATACTAATCGCTTATCATTCAAAAACTAATGTCCAGAAATTGATGGAGCGGACACGGGGAAACACGGCAGTCCATCTAGAGTTAAGTTTGGTCATGTTAAAAGCTTTCTTCTCGCAGTTGAATTTGCAAACATTCGTATAGACACTTCTTTCAACATATTGGTCGTTCAGACTTCAAAGACACAAGATGAATCGACGTTTTCCGATACGTGACAACGGGCATCACTCTTGTTGTTGTGAGTTGTTATTTTTAGTTCGGGCTTGCGCAGAAACGCCGGAAGTGAGCTTTGCGGAAGAAACACGACGACGAAAAATGAAGCCCATTTTAAACCTCGGGCTTTTTACTAGCCCGAGTAACAAGGAACATGTAGCTCCCTTTGTCGGTCTTCTTCCCTTTCCCTCTGCGCACTGCAGACTGTGCGTAAAACCCGGACTGAGTATAAAATGAGGTCTGAAGGCTATGGACTAGGTAGAAAACGCGGACTGAGTACAAAACCCCGTGCAAAAGGTGGGTGTGGACAAAACGTGACCTAGGCCATGGTGTAGACCATGGCCAACCCTATGGCCCACCCTATGGCATACCGGTGGTCAATTGTTTTAAAACTCGGTTCAGCATTGCTGGAAACCTGTGTAAACGTTCTCTGTCAATCATTCATACCTTCGACTCTCTTATACAGTACTTTATTTCGAAATACCTAGAAAAGATATTAAGAAAAAGGAAACCCAGAGGTTAACCCTATATTAAGGATCTCCTAGCAATAAATAAAAAAATATATACATCACTACAGTAATAAATAAAAAAATATATACATCGATGAAAAAACTAGTTATTATAAAAATATATAAAATTCACATAAATATCATTCCAAAAGTATATTCAATAAATATTTATGTGTTTCTTCAATCTTAGTTTAAACTTGTTGACATTTGGACTATCACGACAATTGATTACATTACTTGGAAGATCGTTCCAAAACTTGACTATCTTAAAAAGAAAGGATATTTATAGCAATTCAGTTTTTGCGAATTTAGTTTGTATCTTATATGGATGGTTGGATCTTGTCTTAGTGATCCTGCACAGTTCAAAATAATCATAGAAGTTTAGACCAGATTGAATACGGTCTTGTAGCACTCCACCAGGGATAGAAATTCCCAAATTCGTTCTAAAGAGTTCCATTTAAGTATTTTACACCTGTCCTCATACGCCATCTCCTGTCGTCTTTGGCTTAGGGCGATTCGCGAAGCTCTTCTTTGCACCTTCTCAATTTCATGGATGTCTTTGGCTAGGTGTGGTGACCACACCGGGCAAGCGTATTCCAGTATTGGACGGACCAGGATTTTATACAAAATTGAAAAGATATCCTTATTTTTACTACCTACTGTGCGTAGGCCGAGTACCTTGTTTGCTTTGTGAACTGTTTCTTCAACATGTTTTGTCCAGCTCAGGTCACTCGCCATGCTAACCCCAAGATCTTTGTAACTGGAGACTTGCTACTGTGAGGAACTTTTGTCTTTATTATGAGAGATTCTCATGACCTCACATTTGCTAGGGTTAAATTTTACCTGCCAGCGGTCCGCCCATAGATCGAGGGTGGTTAGATCTGATTGTAAAGTAATAGAATCGTCCAAATCATTTATCTGTCGATAGATTTTAGTGTCGTCAGCAAATAATTTGGCGGTAGAGGTAATGATGTTAGGTATGTCGTTCACGTAAATAAGGAACATAATCGGCCTCAGCATTGAGCCTTGAGGGATGCCAGATATAACAGGCGACCATTAGGAATACGATCCACGTATCAGTACTCTTTGTTTTCTCGGCGGCGTTTCGCTTAAATTTTCTAAGCAGACTGGTGGTAGGATTGAATTCGGAATATTTTATATCTTTAAATTCTATTTGAATTAAATGTTTTCTAAAATTCCAAGACAATCACCTCTCCTGAGGTAAGTAAATTTTGGGAAAACTTCAACTAATCGCTGTTCGCCGTTCCCACGGTAATGCACTTATAATAATAATAATATATCACATTTATATTGCGCATTTTCTATGCAATATTC